>WAAE01011404.1:0-12469 GCA_013400495.1 Nicator chloris | reverse complement strand
GGTTGTTTTTTTGTTTTCTTTTTCTATAGAGATATCAGCCAGGATTTCATGCATTTTGATTTAAAATAGGTTAAAGCAATCATGGATTGTGAAATTCTCTTTGGGAATAGCAACCATTAAAAATTGAGGACAAAATTGAATAGGTTAAGCATTAAATATGAAGGACAGATCTTCAGATTACAAAAATTGTTATTGCTATTTCACTGATACCATTAAGGTTGTATTGATCCAACTCTGCTGAGAATTTGCTGAAAAGTAGTACCACATCCTGCAGCCAGAAGGAACACTGAAAAACACAGACCTGTCCCTTATCAGAATCCGCTTTGCTTACTAGAGGAAGTCATTTCTTTGTAGCTTTGTATTGAATTTTATTCTTGGGAATATTTCTTTCTGAGTTACCTTCAACTCCCTTGGAGCCTTTTCCCTTTGAAATGCAAGGATCCCAGTGTTTCATTATTGCAAGGAACAATTCCTTTATGCAATTTAAATGTATAACTAAGCACTTGGATCTCAAACCTTGAGAGTACAGTATTGAAACGGTGAAAGTTCTTTCTTGAATACATAACCCATTTCAATTATACACATAGTGACTCCATTTAGTTAAGAAAATAAAGCAACATTTATTTTATTTGCTAGTGTGCTATTTATTCTTTCTCTTCCTTCTTTCTACTGCAAACATCTCTGTGTGTACTGTTCTGTTTAGTAACATTAACAGATAAGCCTGTGGAGCCTAGAAATCCTGCCTCCACAACAGGGGGAAAAAGGGCTACAAAGGGCTCAAAATGACCTGCAAATATGAAGACCAGAAGTGATATTTCTAATGCATCAGGCATGTAATTGCATTAAATCAATACAATGATTAAAGAGCTTTGGAGCAACATTAGTGCCTCATCCAGACACATTCTGATTAAGCCACACAGGTGTGAGAAACTGTTGTGGATCAAAGATTGATAAGATATAGGTCAGGGAATAAAATAGGTTCAAAAGATTTAGAAAACATGTTTAGATGCTCCGAGGGAAAAGAAAATGTATTAGATATAAGTTATAGAATAGATTGTTATGTGGTATTACAAATCTGTCATTAAATGCATACTTTAAGGGGCACAGTGATAATAGATAAGGATTTTATTTTAAATTATTTTTAGGAAGAGCAAATAGTTCAGTTGGAGTTCAATCATCAGCTTTTTACACAAACAACTTTAATATCTAAATTTAAATACTGGTTAAATAGCTCTGTTTCTGAAAGATCTAAAGTCATTGGTGGATTTAAGGAGGCACCACAGGGTCTGTAGCGCATTCCCCTATTAACACCAAAACTGCAGTGTTGACTCTGGCCAGCCAAATCACCCCAGCTTGATTTTTCAGGGCTGCACAGGAATAATGATAACTATATTCCTTCCTGACTACAAACATCTTGCTCAAAATCCTAAAAATTAAGGCAGCACATTAAGCTCAACAACTTAGTAGAATCACAAGTCCTGAAAATCAACAGACAAGCCGAGGAACATTATTTCTGATTCCCTTTATTTGCTGCCTGAGTCCAGATTAGTGTCTTCTTTTGAAAAGCAGTAGTCCAGAAATAGAGTGAAGAAAGGTGGGCACCTTGAGGAGCCAAGATGTGGCTGATGATTTTAGTTCATGCATGAAATGGCCATGAAATGGAGAACCCAACACGTAACTGGCATGCTGGCTAATACATTTTTTTCCTATTTTTTTTTAGACAGAAGTTCTCTAGACTGTATATTAATATGGAGAGTTCCTAATACTGCTCAGCAAATTGCTTATCTCGCTATTTTAAAAAAGGATTCAGTGGGAAAGGGCTACTGCATAAAGGAGAGTGTAGGCTAAATCATGATGAGGGTTTATGAGCAGCCACTGACATAACAAAATTTATGTACTAGCAGCTGCTGTAGGTGAGAATTTATATTCCAGAAACAGTAGTTCTACATCATAAGCTTGCTCAAGAGTTTTCCAGTGGAAGCTTCTTGGTTATACAGTATTTCTTGTGATATATAGCTGAAAAAAAATTACCTGGAATCCTCTTTCTTATATTATTTACTTTACAATTTTACAGTTGCTTCAGATCTTTTCAGGATACACTTCAATAAATGAAGTGAACCTAAGAATGGAGGTTTTTTAAGAGTTATTCATCAGTTGCTACTGTTTCATCCTCAGATCTAAATTCTGCACCCTCCCTGCAGGAAGGTAAAGAAAGAAAAAAACACCATGATGTAACATCAGAATAATGCTACACAGAAGGCCCAAAAATGAGCCGTGTTTGAAACTGTTCAGGGAAGCCATTTCCTATGCCCATTTTAAAACCCAGTGTTAAGGCAAGTACAGCTGTGATGGCCTTCTCTGCTTACTGCAGCAATCTGAATTACATGTTCTAACTGTGACCAAGCTATACGCCAGGGAAACCTGGTGTGACTGAGTGAATGTGGGGTTTGGAGGGGCAGGAGGGGCTTTGTGGTGAGCTCAGGTGGTTGAGTGTGACTGCCAGAGGGGCTCCTGCATGGGGAAGTCTCCCTAACACAGGCTATGGCTCACTGAACTTACACTGGTGCTTCCTACATTTATAAGTGTTTTCTGGTCTATTTTAAGGTCTCTTCCAAGTAGCAGTCATGCTCATTTAGATGTAGGACCTAAACCATGTTTTATTTTTTTTTTTTCTGACAACTGAAGGACTATAGCACAACATAGTGTGGCTGCAGAGCCTTAGTCATTGCATAGGTGGGGTTTGGAATTCTTAACATTAGGTTTATCCCCTGAAATTGCTTCTATTTGGAGCTTTCTTGTGCTTAGAAGAGCTAATCCCACTGCTTAAAAGGCTGTAGAGAGGAATACATGCTTTGTATATAATTATTCTCTACAGCAAGTTGCCTGGTGAAAGTTATGATGTTGAGTCCTCGAGGCACTGCATAGCAGTTTTATTAATATCTGAGTGAGAACCTCCAGAAGCACAGTAAAATGTCTCTTCCTAATGTTCTGTTGCAAGTCTCTCTGGTGAGTGAAGAGCTAATTTCAATCATCTGTAATTTTTCATTTTCCCGCTGCATGTCAAATATATCTCTTATTACTTTTGTTTCTTTTTGTTGTTTTTTTTTTTACTTTTGGCCTGGGCAGAGATGTTGGTATTGAGTAGATCAGCAGCACGTGACAGAATCCCTGTTGCAAGAAGAAAGAAAAAGTGAATTATGTAGTTAGCAGTACTGGTCTGTAGGTTTCCATTAAACAGATGTCTCTGGCTTGCTATCATTCACTATAATTGCAGTGTCTGGAAAGTTGCCTTTCCCTTGAGACTAATCTATTTTAAGTTCAATGGATCAGGGGAAGCTTTTGAAAGATTTGTAAAATTCTTTACACTTGACTTCTTAAGTCCAAGGAAAGACAATACTATGTACTATGCATACTGCTTAGTGAAGAATTTATTAGAATATTAGTTTGAGTCAAATTCTTGTGTGAATTTCCACAGGCAATGGACCACCACACACACACACACAATTATATAGACAGTAATTGTTTTCAGAGATGGCATTTAGAAAAAATTTGTTAATTTTAGTTACAGTTGTAATTATAGTCTTTTTATTTTTCTGTACTACTCATGTTTTCCCACCAACTATGGCAGCTCTATCAGGGCAGCCAAAGATTGCTGCAGAGTTTCAGACATGCTCTGAAGGAAGGAATGTTATACTGTAGAGCATTTTCAGCATTTTGTCCGAATCCATATGGTATAAATAGGCTAAAGGACAATTCCTTTAGCTCTTCTGTAGGCTTGTTTCTTCACAGGAATAACTTAGAGACTATTAGAAAATATTTTAAATAAGAGCAAGAAATAAAACAATTTAAAAAAGAAAATTAAAAACAACCTTCAGAGGAAGCTATCCATTGTGCCCTGAAATCTTGAGTGGGCAAAATGACATCGTTCTTGCCTAGAAATTCAAACTTTGACAACCCCATTAAACATGCTAACCAAATGACAACTGGAAACATAATCTTTTAAAATCTCATTGACCACCATGCTGTAATGTCTGTGGCTACTGTTGTCTCTGTTCAGGTACCAAAATCAACCTTATATTCATACAATACATCAGTGGCATAATTACACCTTACTTACTCCTCTGAATACCACATAGCTTAAGATAAGAGCCCTACATTATCTTCATGGTCAATGCCAGTAGAAGGAAAGCAGTGGTAAAAAATCAGCGGTTTAAATTTTTTTAATCAAAACTCAAGAGTGACCAACATTGCAGCTTTCACTGTACAACAAAAAATGACACATAATAGGTACAATTCTTGGCCCATAGCATTGACTGCATTAATTCCTGAGAGAGAGAAAGAAAACAAGTAACAATTATTATACGTGTTGCTTAATCATGGCTGGAAGGTACATATCTGCCCTGTAAAGAGAAACGTGAGAAGAAATGAAGCAAATTTGCTTTCAGTCTTTATAATGGAGACCTTTCAGACTCCATTATAAAGTGGAGTCTGAACTCACTTTCCTTTTTGGGGTTGCCTAGGAAGTGCATATAATAAGAAGCCTAATGGCTATTAAGAAAGCCTGGTGTTAAACAGGTGGCTAAATAGGCAGTGAAGTATATCACCTGAATTCCAGGTGATAAGCCTTGAAATGCACCCAGTCTTCTTCTAAACAGCTGTGCTCAGAAATCAGGAGCACTGGGAGATACTGTGTATCTGGGGTGCTTTGTCTAGTACCTCAGGTTAAGCACAGCACTTATATCTCTTTTTGAAAGAAGAAAATTATTACACTCAAAGACTGAGATTGAATCTGAACCTCTGAACCCTAATTTAACAAAAAAACCTACACCTTGCCTTCTCTTAGAAAGCTCCACTGTACACCTCTTTTTGAAAGGGCACTGAGAGCTTCCCCCTGAGGGGATGCAAAGGCAAACTACAATCCACTAGTGATCTCACAAAAAAATCTATATTCAACTGCTTTACGCTCAGGCTGGAAAAGGCTTCATGAGCAAGCCCAGTCATGCCTGAGCGTGCTGGTTCCCATCTGCTCTGTGGTGCCTTACGCTGTTCCGGAGGCTGGATTTGCAAAAGGTATCTGAGTCAAATCCTGAGATCACTGCATAGACATTTTCTAGGGCCAGTGTCTATTACAGCCCTGCCCCGCCCGGATCAAGGAGCAGGTTGTAATACAAAGCTGTGAAGGCTTAGGTAAACTGAGGCAGGCACATAAACACCTGCTACCTTCACGCAGGCGACTCAGGAAAAACACCNGGTTGAATGACAACTGAGGGGCAGGTTGTAAGAATTGGGGTAAACTACTAACATCAACAAAAACGGAGGTACATAGAACAAACCATGATCCATCGAACTTAATACAAGGCTATAAGGAAATCATCTCCAGGGTAGATTGATGCCATTTGGGGTATCCCTAGGGGACACCACAAGTGTCCTCTGTGTAGACTTTCCCAGCTTTTCACAGAGCTTATGACAGACTATGGAAGGAATGAGAAGGGCGCCCTCCACATCAGCCCCGAGCAGCGGAAGCAGTCACAGCTGAACATCAGACCCATCACACGATATGTTATCAGAGCTTACCACCACCAAACTCATCGCAAGACTCTGACTGAGTTTTTGGGTTCTCACAGGACAGCAAGGCCCCTTCATTCTCCTGCTTGGGCAGACACACACTGGACACACTTGCTCAGTCTGTCCTGCATTCCCAGCAGCAGTGCCTCTCACAGCGCTTGTGCCGATAATGCTTTTAAAGTCATTTTCCCATTCTGTTGGCATTAAACTTCTTTGGAGATCATTATTTCCTCCTTTTCTCTTAGGAGTGAGTCCTCTGTTAACAGGTTGCTCCATATCTGCCTGTGTGAACGAGAGACTTTGAGGACTTTGCTGTTTCAAGAGACCAGGATGATTGACTGCAACAGCAGTACAGTAATGGAGGGAATCACTAGGGGGATGTTGGAGCAGACAGCTGCTATATTATTTTGAACAGGCAGTTTTCCTTATAAATATTTACTGTATTGAAAAACAGACAGCTATTGTAGCAGTGATCTGGAAAAAATTTTGAAAAATGACTGGGATTTTCCCTGCGAGACCAACATCAAAAGCTGTAACTAAATATACTTATGGTCCAATATTGCATAAAATTTGGGCTCAACCTGTATTTAAGAAAAACTTCAGTGAAGAACTGTATGTTTTGTGTAAGGAGGTCAATGCGACTTTTGTTTGAACAAATACTTAGTACTCCTACCTATTGTTCACAAATTTTACTCCACCTGAGAAAAATGCCTGACAAAATTGGTCAAATGCCACTTTGAAATAAAGGTGACTTCACAGCCCTCATGGAAGCTGGCTTGGTTTACATCAGTGGAAGATTTGATCCATAAGGAGAGATCAGTAAACATATTAAGAAATCATTTAAATATTTCCACGTCAAAGATTATTTGAAAAAAAATCACAGTATTAACTTTCAAGAACTAAATATTTGAGAGAGCCATAACTGAGTAGCTGTTGATGTTTTAAAATTGGGTCCTTCGTTACGTAAAATGCTGTACCTATGAGATAATTGACTTTTCCTGTAATTAAACCAGCAATTAAAAAAATGTTATCACCACTTAAATAACTGCTAGGGAAACAATTGGATGAAAAGACGAGCTGAAAGCCAACGAATGGTCTTTTCTCAGAGTGTGAATAACAACAAGGTTTCATAGTCTGTCAGTCTCAGCAGCAGCAAGCTTGTCTTTGAAAACACTTCCATTTTTCAAGCTGTTAGAAGGATTGCTATAGATCCTGGGGGCATATGCCTGAAAGAAAGATCATAATTCAGCAATAGGAGGTCTGCTTATCTCACTCAACAGTGAGCTGGCGGAGGAGGAGCCCCACGCTTTGTTTACAGGAGGAATAAACAGCATACCTTCCTGGTGCCTGCGCGGGCTGTGAACCCCTCGGTACAGAGGTGACGGAGGGATGGAAGAGCGAGGCACGGGCAGTGAGGAAAAAAACCTGCACCTAAGTATGTAGGTGTGTAACTAGTGGGACTCCTCACGCCTTCAAAAAAAGAAAAAAGAATCTGCCTCATCCTTACAGTATCCCTTGATCTCTTTGTTAAACTGTATTTGTAGGTTTCTATTGAAATGTCATTCAGGAAATACCACTCAGCTTCCCTTGACACACAAAAAGGGAGGACAATATTAAGTGGCCCGTGTGCTAAAAGGAAAGCTGTGACTCAATTTTATATTATTTCTAATTAAATTCAGATAATTACAAAAGAGATGGGAAAATGAGAAGAGGAGGGGAAAGAGGGAGAGAGATAGGAGAAATTAGATCCTATTTATAACACACTTTTCATAGAGCTAAATTCTGCTATGCCTACTTATTTTGAAGTGGATTGGTCTACTTGTAAAATATTCTTCTACAGAAACCACCAAGGTGCAGGCGAGGTTAAACTGATTATAAGAGCACTATGATGATTTAGCTAGTAAGAACTGGTCATTTCACCCTTTTAGCAAAAATGTATTTAAAATCTAATTACAATGATGGATTTTAATTTGGAGTTACAGGTGACATTCACCAGGTGGAAGGATCAGTAATTACCCTAGCTGACTGCTACAAAACCAAGATAACCAAACCAAAGAAAAAGAAGTGTTTGCTGAAAATGAAATAGAGAATTTAGACATGATAACACTAGTATATCAAATAGTGATACACTTTGCCTTTGGCTTCTGATTTTCTCTATACATTTCTAGTTTCCTGTTTGGATATTACAGGAAAATAGACTGAAATAAAAAGTATTATATTTAAATGCATCACCATCTACAAACTGAAGATAAAAACTATTATTTTTAATCTGCTACCTATGGTCCAAAAGATAATCTGACTTGAACATGCATGTAAAGGTCTTTAAGAATTTGACAAAGTAAATATTGCTATTTTCCTTCACATCTTTTTACCCCATCAAAGCTAAATTAATGTAAAGTAGTTTTAACTGTTTTAAATAATCAGTTTGCCTGTCTCAGTTCTTCATGAAAGATAACGAGGTGTATTTGATCAGAAGGTTCATTAAAAATGATTGCATAAAAAAAAAAGGAAAATCATTCCAAACAGTGTTGCTAATTGGAAAAGATGAGTTGACGTATGACTAAAGTTTAGATCCAAGTTCAGAGCCAAAGAAAATGTATAACAATTTGTTTTCCCATGTGCAATAGTTTGTGTGATGTTATGACATTAAAAAGTCCCTCAGATTTAACAACTTTCATTTTACTGTGTGATGTTGGAATAATTTACATATTCAAAATTACAGTTGAGTTTCTGAGTATGAATTACCCAAGAAAGTAATTGACTGTTTAGAAGCTGATGTTTCTAATAACCAAACAAGTGTTGAATCACTTCATTTTTCAGCATCAGTCATATTCTTCATATGATTTCTGAACTGAGCATGTCACATCACTTATACCCCTTTTGAATTGAATTAGAAGAAAAATGGTAGCTGGAGAAAGTAATTATTTTTCATGTTTCATCTGCATAATTAATATCAACAGGGCACTATGCTTTCTTTAACTTGTGATAGGCAAATATTGTTTGAATAGCCCTCCAGACCTCACAGAAGCCACACCTCTGATTAAGATTTGCAGAATTTACTATCGCATACAATCCTTACCTTTTCAGAGGAAAGCAAGCCTTGTCTTTTCAGCCATAATAAGAAGGTATTGTTGTTTTAGGAACACTCACAGGTTAACATTTAAGATACCCAAAATAATCCGGTAAGGTGAATTCAAGGGAAAAAGGAGAGCACCAAGTCAAAAGGAGATGTCCTCTTGAAACCTACAGCTGGATTTCAGCCTATGGAGACTTGATTACAGAAGGAACAAATGCTGAATAAAATTTACTTCCTAGGCAGATTACATAGCACTTTTGAGTACAGGGGGTCAATAGGGCTATGAGTTCCCCTCCAAAATCTATCCGTCCTAAACACCTTGCTGGAAGAGAATGAATGGCATATCTCACTCCACTAGTCTACAGAAATATTAGATAACAAACTTAAACCAGACTCCTCATTTCTGCACAGCTGATGGGTGAGATGAATCCTGAGTGCTCTGAGCTCTTTTGGGGGGTTTTTGCAGCAAGTCACCAATGTTCAGTTAGCTGCTCAGGATCTATGGAGAATAAGAGAATGGGTTAGTTTTTAATAACTGGGTTAGGTGGGGTTTAGGGTAAACAGGTAAAACTTCAACTTGGTCAAACAAATGTGTGAAAGTACTGCTTCTCTTGTGCAAACAATGTATTTGACTATTAGAAAAGTAAATTATGCTTTTTTAAAATTGCATCTGTGGTATGCATCAGCTGCTTTCTCTGCTAAATGTGTGTACCTTGAGGTTCTGCTGGGCTGTTCAAAGCTAACTTTAAAAGTTTGCAAGGTAATTAACTACTTTATAAAGAAATTATATTAACTGCTGTGTGTTTAATACATGGAAGTTTATTCTTTATCAAAGACTCTAATCAAGAAACAACAAAGAAAAATAATATAAGAAAAAGTTTGTTCTGCCTTTTTCAAGAAGCTTATCTTGTGCTGTTACAACTGATACATTGAAGCAAGTAAAAAATAAGGTCCCATACTATTTTTCAAGTTAAATTCCACAGGAAATAAAGTCAATTCTAATGGTTTTTAGCGCTCGGAACTTGACTGTTCATTGCCTTGCCCTTGAGTGATGGTACTGTTTTGAATGCAGTTTGTACAAGGTAATGACAATACAAGACACAAGAGTGTAGACTTCAGTTATTGCATCCTGAAGCTTTGAATCTGAAAAAGTCCCTCTATGTGCAATTCTTTCTCCCAGAATATTCAGAGGGGGCATAAATATTATTAAACAGGCATTAAACAGAATAATTTACGGATAGAAATGGTACTGCTGATTCTTCTTCGATGAAAGAAAAAAATATTGACGGAATGTATCAGTTAGTGTCAGTTGCACCACCAAATTGCAGAAGACACCTTTACAACAGAAATTGCTAAGAACTTTGTTGGGATCCAGGGAATCATTAAATATCCCAGAACGCTGTTTTGAGAAGAACTGCTTCGTATTACACTTGCCCAAAAATAGTTTCTGCAGAGAAATATCTAGACAGTGCACCATTATAGGTTGCAAATCCTCTGAAGAGGCATGGTGCACTGAATATTAACACCATTTCACACATTCCCAAGATGTATGCAATTACCTCGGGGAGAGGAGCTGGGAATGTGAGGTCTCAAGGGCTTAGATAATGACATAAAATAAATTGCAACGATTACCCATGTATTTTTCCAAGAGACATATTATTTAAAACCTGTCTTGGCTTTCGAGAATGAAAGACAGAGGAATGTCCACTTTATGAAATTGCTATTAATGTGTGACCTAGAGTTGAAGACAAGGTTAATTATGGGTTTTTAACAGAAGTATCGTTCTGGTTTAATATCACTACCCAGGCCTTAAATATTGAAGTAAGTCACATTTTTCAGGGACAATTGCCTTTGAATGAAGAATGGCAGGGCTCTGATCTTTGCTGACCCTACTGACTCCCATTGTGTAATCCATAGCAACAGCGTTGCTACAGCAACCCAGGAACATGTCGTAAAATAGGATAAGACCGTGAAATCCGATGTCATACTTCTATGAGATGCAAAATTGCAAATAACTTCCTAAATCAGATTTATTAAAGGATTGATATATTGCATAGGAATCATTTTGGGTCAATTCTAAATGAACAGAGTACAATGGAATGAATGGAAAGAACAATAGAAGGCAAGCCGATCTTACACAGCGCTTTCGTGTTCTGGTGAAATGTTTGATGCTTAAGACAATTATCTGCAATTCATGTGCATCTTTACCAATGTTTTTGTTCTCTTTTTGCCTCTCGTCTGTATCGAGTAGGCAATCAGATACATTTGGTCTAATCCCAGACAGTTATTCCTCAACTAAATGAAGAAGAAGATAAAACTTTAACCAGTGATGTATGAATGAGATGGAATTATTCAGGATATTGTATACAGAGTTTCATTTTGCCTTGTCTACAAGCTGATTTGTCCTTGGCATAGTGCACACCCATCCAGCCAGCATGTAATTTACATGAATATTCACAAATACAACAGACAAGCGGGAAACGTTAAATTATACTTTCTGACAAAGAAAAAGCATTTTGGACCACAATATGTTTCAGAACAAAAGCATAATAGCATGTTATAACTTTTAACCATAGATATATTTTTAAAAGCTATAATAGATAACACCACTGAATCTGAATTATCAGCAGTTTTTAAAAGACTTTCATCAAGAGCCCAACAAAACAAAATCTGAGAACAAAAGTCCTATTCACAAGGAAAAAAGTTCTTGCTTCTCAACCCTCACAACTTTTGTTAATTAATATAACACTGCAGTAAGCTTAAGTACATCTCACTGAATGGATGGATTGTGCTATACATATTATAATAGGCTCAGTAGCTACACAGCAGAACGCAGGAATTTTTTTTGAAGGATCAGAAGTTCTTACACTAATCAATTTCAAACAGTTTTTTTCCCTGTGTTTTACAATAGTCAAAGCTGGATATTTCAGAAGAAGCTGTAAACTCCTTACACTGTATACAGCCCTAGATTTCTGTATGGTAAAGCTAAATTTCTGCCAAAGCACAGATGGTGATCTACCTATTTCCCCAAGCACAAGGTTTGATGGCTCCTGTAATTTGATTCTCTTTTGTTAGTACAGCTAGTCAATGAGGAGTGCCTTTCTCTGAAAGTTCTGCCTGTATATTAATCGCCTGTGATGCTCTACTGCACATAATATGCTGCAGACATTCTGCCTCTATAGGAGATTGTAAAAGCATGTTGGTCAAATATATTAACCTTGCTAACATCTGCATCTTTAAAGATGACTTATTGATTGAGAAAGTTTAAAGAGACGATCGTACAAATCACAAATTCAAACAATGGTGGTCCTGTTATCAGATAAAACAGTATGAGTTGATAGATTCTCTTTAAGTACTCATATAGAAGGATATTGTGGAAAAAAAAGTTATTTTTCTATTTATTTTGTGGCTGTTTCCTTCTTTTCTTAAGACTGTTATATTACTCACAAAAAAAAATCTGTAAAATTACTCACTTTTTCACTAAACACATGAAAATTGATCATGCACTTTAGAAGGAGTTTTGCTTTTTAGAGGCTAACATTCATATTTATGACTTCTGAAAACAAAACAATGTATTACTTTGGGTTTCAACTAAAAGCTAAAAAACACTAAAAATCAATACTTCGCAACCAACTCTATCTTTCTTATAGTTGTCTGCCATGGAAGTTTTATTGGAAACACAGATTATCTTTGTAAACTAATTGAAACAGGTCAGCAAAATAATTTGATTTTATGGCTGAAATTTTAATGCTAGCATAAGATTTAAAGTGCTTGTGAAATCTGGCTGCAGACTCTAAGGCATATAATTGAATATATATACACATATAT
>WAAE01011402.1:0-11568 GCA_013400495.1 Nicator chloris | reverse complement strand
AATACAGATAGATGGTTAATTTTTTTCCTTGGTTACCTACACTAGAAAGTACAGGATGTTAAAAATCAGTGGAATATATTGTAAATATTTGAACTGTATGAACATTAAAAAACAAAATAGAGATTTCAAGCCTGATTCTGGAAATTCTAGTATATATACATATATACATATTTTTTTTTTAATTACAGCCATTTCAATTTTAACTGCAGATAGGCCTGCCTTAGCTGCGTGCTTCCTGTCTCCCTCCTTTCCACTAGCCTCACCTGGCACAACTTCTGGCAAGCTTTGGGAGCTGGTTTACTGCCTCTAAATTCCATGGTTCACCTGACTTTTCCATTCCTCACCAACTGTGTTTGAATGTGGTCATCTAATGAACCACTTTTGTTTACTGAAAGATAACACACTAATCAGTTTGCTTAATTACATAGCAGAGAAATTTGTAAGGGTATACCATCAAACCCAACATGCAAAGGAACTGGCTGAGATATATTGATGGAGATGACAGTCTCAAATGTCACCAAATGGCAAATGCTTTCATTTTGCCACCAATACATGTGAAGAAACAAAACCAATAAACTAATCAAGCCCACAGGCAAAATACAAGATAGTTGCTCTGTTGTTCAGCAGAGCACTTAGACACATGATTCAAATCCTTCAGCAAAGGACTCAGGTGCTAAAATAACTGGACAAATTATTTTCCAAATCCGAATCTAGCTGTCTACTGCCCAAAGGATTTCTCAGCCCTCTCTGACATGCTCTTTCAGAGGAGGCTGTTGGATGTATAGACCTTCCTGCTCAAGGAAAGTTAACATTTTTCTTTAGAGTTCTGATAATGTCTGGCAAAACTTTATGTTTCATTATTAACTGATCTAACTACTACCTGCTTAAGAAAAACTTCTCTAAATACTGAAGGTTTATATTTTTATTTTACTGTTTCAAAGATGTTTGAAAGTGACATTTCACTGTTTCTTCTTTTTAAAAAAGTACAGGTGGTGCTATTGTTTTTCCAGCAAAATGTTTCAAATCTGTTGAGATAGGACAAAAGAGCTATCTATGTAACTTAAAACATAAAATGTTGCTTAAGACGTTAAATGAATAGATCACATTTATTTATAGGGAGATATTTTTCTGTCACTGTTCATTACACATGAAATTGAGCATAGCATGTCAGAACAGTACTGATTTTGGGAATTGCATGTATTCAGCACTTCAATGCTCTAGTTAATTATTTAAGAGAGAAAAGAGAAAGAAGAAATTGAGCTAAGAGAATGCCAATTTCTTCACTGCCTTGAGTGCAAAATAGTAATTAGTATCCTAACAATAGAAAATTGTATTCGCAAAATATGCAACTGGTCTGAATCTTCTTTTTCTTGTCCTTACCTCATCCATTCATTTCCTTTCACCTAGAAACCTAAGACCTGAAATAAACTCTTCCTTCCATTTGTGTAGTCTGACAGCTTTCAACAATGAGATGACAGGTTTGGTGGATGAGGGTAGGAGAGTGAGTAATATTTGTCTTGACTTTAGCAAGACTTTGGAGGCTGCCTCTCAGCATCATCGTAGACAGCCTGATGAAGTGTGGCTTAAAGGAGTGGAGAGGGAGGTGGACTGAAATCCAGCTGAACATCTGTGCCCAGAGTCTTGTGAAGAGTGGTATGATATTCAAAAAAAGGAAGTGCCAAGTCCTGCCCATGGGATGGAGCAACCCCAGCCACCAGTGCAGACCAGGGGTGGCGAGAAGGCATCTCAGCAAATATTTCATGGAAAGGAATCCAGAGGGAACCAGACTGTTCGCAGTGGTGCCGTCTGACAGGGCTGATGCCAGTGGGCACAAAACTCCTGAGATTCCTTGTGAACAGAAAAGGTGATTTATACAACAAGGATAAACAGCAGGACAGGTTTCCCAGAGAGGCTGCGTGAAATCTCCCTCCCTGGAGATATTTAAAACCCAGCCCTGGACACAGCCTGGATGCTGCTCTGGGCACGGGATTGGGCTAAGCCATCCATGGAGTTGCCTGATTGTGTCTTTGGATCCATGACATGGCCTTCAGATAATGCTTGCATTATGTCTCTGGGAAAGACTGATCAGAACTGAGGCAGTATTTTGTCCCTGTTAAAAATGTCTTTCTCTTACCCACAACACTTAATTTTCTGTACTTAGATTACACCTGTGTGCTATTTGTTTTCTTGTTTTTCTTGTCATGTTCTTGCTGCTTGTCAGAGAAAACGTAGTCACAGATATTCAAATGACAGGAGGCCTAATGAAAGGATTGTGTTTGGAGACCAACTGTTGCTTCACTGCCAATTAGTTCATCTCTTTATTGAGCCCCACAAATTGAAGACAATGGATTTCGTTTTTATTTGCCTTTGAGTTGGTATATGCACCATGTAAGACTTTTTTGAAAAGTAAAGTAAGGTATGCTGCGAATTTCCTTTACTTTCATTATCAAATCAGAAACTTCAGGCCCAAAAAACAAACTACTGGAGGGAGAAAAAGGCAGTATCTCTGTGCATTCACAGTCATGTATCGAGTGTGCATTTTTACAAGCATTTGGACAGAAACTCAGTGTGCAGTCAAGTATGACACTGTGTATCACTTCTTCATTTTTAAGCAGTTTTCCTGAGAGATTTTCTAAGAATGTTTTGTTTTTAAAGAAGGAACAATCAAAAGGTTTTCAGACCAGGTACTAAACAGTTAATGGAATTTAGTCATTATGTCTTCTTTCTAGAAAAACAAATTCAAGGAAAATTTTGCCCAATTATCTGTCATGAATGTTGAAAAGTGATCATTATTCTAATCTGCAGTTACAAACTAACTGCACTCATCTCACTTTGTATTCTTAAAAGGATGAGAATATTCTAGCTTTAGATTTTTTGAAAGCATTATTTAGTGTGAATTTTGCTTTTTTTTTCTATTTTCACTTTTTTTCCCCTTATTTGTAGAGCACAGTAAAGAAGAAAGCTATTAAATATACTCATAAATCTTAGAAAGACCATTTATATTTGGGCTTCAGGAGTAATATGTCATCCATTCTGGCCTTGATATCACCTGCTTTTGTAGCTGCTATTAAAATGTCAACATTTGCTATCAATTACCCCAGAATCATACTTGCAGCATTTCTCAATAGCTAAAGTAGGAAATAGCAGTAATATTTCAGATAATGGAGTGCTTAAATTGTCAGAAAAGTCCACCATAATTGATACTTTCAGGATTCTTGAAAATCATAAAAGGCTAGGGAGCAGTAATCAGAAAAGATTGGATGAAATACAAATATGGTGAAAGTTCAAGTTATTAACACCTTGCTAATTTTTTGTTAAAAAAAACAGTAATATGTTTCTGTTAGAAAAATAAGAATATATTCAGAGATTTAGTCTTTCTGCTATGTTGCTGAAGATTTTGAATTTTAAGACACTGCCATTTTGCAAGATTTTTTTCTAATTTGCTAAGTGTAAGGATTAATATTTACCTGAAAATTATTCTTTATGAAGTCATTAAAAAACATCTTTGGTAATATTTTACTGAAACTTAAAATTTATTCCAAGGGGATAAAGAGGAGACAAGAGAGAGAAAAAAAGAGCCATGTCTTTTTGAAGTCAACCAGTATTATTCTTATAATTTACTCACGACCACAATGTCTATGTGATTTGT
Source organism: Nicator chloris (assembly GCA_013400495.1). Lineage (NCBI taxonomy): Eukaryota > Metazoa > Chordata > Aves > Passeriformes > Pycnonotidae > Nicator > Nicator chloris. Next base: position 7,919 of record WAAE01011402.1, on the reverse strand, counting down.
TTATTTTATGCTTAATTTAAACTATTATAACTAGAAGTGAATCTGGGAAAAAAAAAAAAAAAGAGGAAGTCTATTGTGATACACAACTATCCTGAGACACCCCAAAACTCTTTTTCTCTGAGGAATTGATGCTGCTCATATTAATGTCAGGTGTAATATTCTAATCTGATTTCATTGGAAATAGAATGGAGCCCTCATTTTGAAAGATCTCAGAGACCTGTTTTTCCACTCTGTGTATAACCAGGCAGTAATTACTGGAGGTCAGAGAAAAAAAAAAAAAGTGTTTTGATATGGTTACCTTAATATTACACTAGGTTTTGTTTGCTTGTTTCTCAAGCTAACAAGCATTAGTGTTTACTACAGATTTTCCAACATGATTGAATTTTTTCATGCCTTCCACTTTTATCTCAGCAAAGATAACCTGAACAAACCTTTGCTGTATATTGTGTGAGCATTACCCATTGACTAACACCAGTTTCTCTCATTCAGTACAGAAATGCTTGCTCTTCTTGAGATATGTTCTTCAAGGAATGAGTTTGTCTTGTCCCTGACACCTTACTAAAAAACCTGGATGTGCTGTAACTGTTCTGCATGACAAATTAGGGGTGCACATTTTGTAAATAATTGTCTTTCTCATTTGGAAATTACCTTCTTTTTGCATGTTTGTCAGAGTTCCATGCTCTCTGACCAGGTTCTTTTAGATATTCCACATGTGGAGGGGTAGCTAATTTACCTGTGTGAAGACAGTTGATGTTCCGTGGGATTTCTGGTCTAGCAGGACAGTACAAAATATACTGTAAAACACGACACAAATGGAAGCTACACTTAGTGAAATACAGCAATATATACAGTCCAGTCACAGGTCTGTAATACTCTCACCATCACCACGCTGAACATCCCCCCTCAGCAGGAAGAGGTATGGGTTGGTTAAGTCAGCTCAGGCCTGTGGAGCTCCTCAAAATGCCTTTGTTAATTTTTCTGGTTTTATACTCTTTGCTGGGCTAATCCACAGCTTCTCTTCTTCAGATATTCAATCTCACCTGTGCTAAATTGGCCAACTCACGGAGACATTTCCACTCTTCTGATGAACTCAGGGACAAACTTTTACAATGCCTGTTGATCCACTCAACTGTTGATAGCCATTTACCTGAAACAAAGGCCACCCTCCGGTCCCTTTGGGGCTGACTCAGCTTCTATATCACAGTTTTTGGTCAGTCAAACCCTGCATTTCTCCCTGACCTTCATGGAATGTCTCTTTGCCCATCTCCTCTACACCTCCTTCCATTGTAGGTGTACTTTGGTCAGTTATAATGTTTTTAGAAAAGGCTCTTGGTTTTGAAGATGACAAGGAAGTCACATAACATTTTGCAGTGAACTTAAATTTCATTTCAGGAACACATTCTTTGGTTTATAAAGTCCAAAACAAGCAACCTTCATTAAATAAAGTTGGATTCCTCAGCTTTTTTCTATAGTGCTCATGTATTTGCCAGGTTAACAAGACATTTAAGAGTTACAGTAAGAGGACAATATAACAAAAACTCCTGTGTATCTTGAAAATGAAGCTATAAGTTATATTGCTTTGTCATGTAAACTTTCTAAATGTTGGTGTACTTCCTTGGTATTTTCAAGAAAACCCTAGTCTGGGGACAGTGTGGCTGGACAGTGGCCAGGCAGAAAGGGACCTGGGGGTACTGGTGACAGCAGCTGAACATGAGCCAGCAGTGTGCCCTGGTGGCCAAGAAGGCCAATGCCACCCTGGCCTGGATCAGGAATAGTGTGGCCAGCATACCTTTAATTGGCGCCCAATTGCGGGGCTTGAGTGAGTAGAAAAAACTTGTACTGATTGCATTTTGGTTGTACTCTGTGTGGGATAAAGCAGTCAGTAGTCATGTTATTGCTTGAATTTATTATGTCTCTTGGGATGGAGTCCTTCCAGTCTTTCTGTTCCCTAGGCTTTTTTGAGGTTTTAATACCTTTTTGGTCTCTGGGATTACTGATTTATCCAGAAATAGCCCCACATTGGGCGCCAATTAAAAGTATATGTCCTGGTTTAGGGCAAATTTGGGAGGAAANATCCAAAAACCAATTAAAAAGGAAAAAGGAGAAAGAAAAAACTCCGTCCGTCTGTCCAAAGACAGCACCGTCCGAGCAAGGGGAAAAAAAAAAGAATGTGGAGGAGTCACAGCAGTTTCTCCAAAGAAACTGCATGCTCCTTCCCTTTCTGCTCTAACCTTAAAGGTATAGGACATAATATCTACACAAACAGGACAGACAATTTGGGGATACAAGCATCATAAAGTCACCCTAGGACAAGCAGGGAGGTCATTCTGCCCCTGTACTCAGCACTGGTGAGGCCACACATCGAGTGCTGTGTTCAATTCTGAGCCCTCAGTTTAGGAAGGACACTGAGTGCTGTGTCCAGTTCTGGGCCTCAGTTTAGGAGGGACCTTGAGACTCTTGAGTGCGTCCAGAGGAGGCAACAAGGCTGGTGAGGGGCTTGGAACACAAGCCCTGTGAGGAACAGCTGAGGGAGCTGGGGTTGTTTAGCCTGGAGAAAGGAGACTCAGGGCTGACCTTATCACTCTCTGCAACTTCCTGAAGGGTGGCTGTGGTCAGCTGGGGGTTGGTCTCTTTCTCCAGGCAGCAACCGGCAGAACGAGAGGACACAGTCTTAAGCTGCGCCATGGGAAATATAGGTTGAATATTAGGAAAAAGTTTTTTACGGAAATAATAATAAAGTATTGGAATGGTCTGCCTGGGGAGGTGGTGGAGTCACCATCCCTGGATGTGTTTAAAAAATACTGGATGTGGCACTCGGTGCCATGGTTTAGTTAAGATGTTAGGGCATGGGTGGGACTCGATGATCTTGAAGGTCTCTTCCAACCCAGTGATTCTGTGATTCTGTGTAATAATCCAGAGAAAAGTAGACTAACTTCTATTTATGTCAGACCTGTGGACATAATTTGTAGATACAGAGCAGTTCTTACATGGCTATTGCAATTTAGGTGATGATTTCCCACGTTTCTTCAGAACAAGCTTTTCTGCTGCAATGTAACCTTTCTCTTTTTCTTTCTCTGCACAAAGACATGCACTCCCAAGCAAGTATATGTATAAAAATAGATGACTCAAAAATCTCTCTACTCTAATTTCTGCTTCAGCTGGACTTGTGTTTGTTGTATGTACTTCAGCTTGATTCATGCATATTATTTTATAAGTAAAAAATTATTTTCAGTAGGTAAAAACAGTTAGAAATATTTGTGAATATTTTTTATTCTTTCCAAGTGACTTTATAAGAAGAGTGACTTGAAGGAAATGTTCATTTCCTAGCTTTAAGGCTTCCCTTTTTGGATTAAGAGTAGTTAATGTACTGTCCATGAAGATGTGCATTAAATGCTTGTGAAAACAAATGTTCTGTTAATACAGTTTCTAACTGCAGAACCTCACTGTCTGCATCTGTGTGTGCATGTGTATGTGAGCTTTTCCCTCCACAAGGTTTCTTGCTATTCTGAAATAATGCAAATTCTCTTTGCTTGTTTGCCAGCAAGTTTGGTGATATTGAGCTATATCAGAATGTCAGTGACTGCTTCTCTTCTCATTAATATAATTGGAAGTAGGTTACAACAGATACTCTCAAGTACTGGACGTGCTAAAAAATACACATGCTATTTTCAGAACTCATCTCCAGTGGTGGGAATGTGGAATATTTCTGAATTATGAGATGAAATGGCTAGCTTATTTCCACTCTGTCTTTTTTTTTTCCTTCCCTTTTTTTTCATTTTCCTGTCCAATGTGTTTGCCCAAGCTCCAGCTTCAAGCAAAGACAAGAATTAAATAATCAACCTTCACTCCTTATATATGATTTCTCTTCCTAGTATTTTGCTATGGGCAACTGGAACTTTTAACATATACATAATATGTTATATATATGACTTTTAACATATAGCATTAGATAACCAGACAACTCAAGACACAGTCTTTGACAAATGATGCCACAATCAAACAATTAGTCTTTGCTAACAAATCAGAGATCTAACATAAGGATGTCCCAGGTCGAAGTGTCAGCTGTTAGAGTTTGTTTGTTAGATAAGAAGAGTTCTGCAATATTTCTTTATCAATAGATTCTCTGTGCTATATGCAAAAGAAATTATGACCAGAAAATCTGTCATCCATGCAGAAACCTTAGGAATTTAATTATCAGAGTCATAAAAACATATTTTCTGTGATGTCACATGTTAAATCTCTTTTTATATATCAGTGTGCTTAATACTTTTGAATAAAAATAATTTTGATGCCTTATTATCAATTGGGAAGTAGAACATCCCATCACACTTGTGAATTATTTATGCTTGTGGTAGCAGATTTTTTTATGTTAATTTCTCTAACTTTGTAATCCTTGAGTAGACCAAACAATTGCTTGGGGTTTGAAACCACAACACTTATTCCCCTTGTCAAAGGTGGTCTTCAAACCTTTTTCTGTAAACAAGGGATCTAAGCCTGAGTCTCTCAACCTCAGCAAGATCATGTTCACTCACTAGAGATCACAGCCCTGGATCATGAGAGCCACAGACTTTACAACATTTAAATTTTTTTTTTTTTTTTTTTAGTGTTCAGGGAGCATTTCAGCACCTTCTTTTCATGAGGCTTTCCCCTAATTTGCCACAAGGGAGAGTCTAAAAGTCCTAGCTTGAAAGGGAGGTCATGAAAGAAACAGGATTAGAGAACTGTGCATGGAAAGAAGTGTAGAGCCTGAGATGTTCCCATGCAGCACTTTCTGTCAAACTAATTGACTGAGAAGAAATTATTATTAAATTGCTGGAGCGCCTGTGGGCTCACAGGTCAAGTGGACCTCAAGGTACCATTTCTGTGAAACAGAAACAGATGGAGGGTAACTCTCTTGGAAAGCTGCCAAAATCATAATGATAGCGATGGGCAGGGACCTGCTGGGAACAAATACCTTGATAGCTGCCTAGCTTTCACAAAAGTTGCACAAAGAATAGTGTTTTAAGATTTTTTTTTTTAAAAGACTACTATTTTGATATTGAAATAGAACCTAAAAAATTATGTCACATCTCTTCCAAAAAATGTTTATTTATACTTGTAGAAAAACAAATGATAAATCCTTACTGGTAGAGGTATCTATAATTTTATCAAATAAAAGCCCTTTATAACTCTATTATTAGTATTTTTTTCATTAATGCTTCCATGCCAATGACGTTATTCTAGGCACAGACCCAAAGTGCTAGTAATTTTCAGAAAATTTTGAAAAAACTTCCATAAGGTTAAAGAATTATTATATATTTGAATGTTATTTCTTCTCTTTTTTACTTATTTTGTAACCTTGTTCATTGTTTACTGAACAATGTAATATTGATCCTTATTCTGTCGATTTTTTTAAATAAAAAAATACATAATACCTCTGTGGCAAAGAGATATAGGATGAAAAATTGAAATAATGAGTTGTGTTAAGCTCAATAACCCTTATATACCTTTATTTAAAAACCCCCATTAATAGTGGGATTTGCTTTATAAATATGGATTGAAATGGGTGAAGCTAGGCAGTGACTCAGGAAAGAATTTGCATAACAAAGATACAGCACTCAAAGGGAAATTCCTGTAAACAGCATAGTAAAGTCAGGTTTTGGAACATGCTAATTATTTCCTACACTTCATCAGTCCTTTGAAAAAGAAACACTTCATCCTAAATAAGACACCACCTGGGGGATGTGACTGACCCTTTTAAAAGTGACAATGTGAAAATGCTGTGGATAGCAGCAGTGACCACGGTGATGACAATATATAAATGTTCTTTTCCCCTTTTATGTGTCAGTAAAACTCCAGGAGAGAAGTTTAAATACTTCTACTCCAAGCAAAAATTTCTGTTAGCTAAAATTTCTGGAAATTTTCTGTGTGCTGCACATGATTTTTGCTGTATAACTTCTCTCTGTCATTAGAATAAGTAATCAGTAAAAGGGCTTTGTGTTATTTGGTTTGGGTTTTTTAAATTTGTTTGTTTTCTGATGTTGTTTTTATCCAATTCCGGTAAGCTTATTAAAAGTAAATCCTTTGTTTGGACATGCAAATATCCCAATAAATAAGAAAATAGTAAAGATTACATAGGGGGTTGTTGTCTAACTTGATTACTAACAAAGAAGAGGAATTACAAGAGACTGGGGGAAGGGTGTAATCAACAATATTTTTTAAAACTCTGTGTTGAATTAGTCTGTTTCCTTGTCTATTGCTTGTAGACAAAGTCCCCTAAGACAATTTTTATCCCAGGTACTTCTGCATTTTGCTGCCCTCAGCCTAGAATAGCACACCAAAATCTATGCAAATTGCTGCTGTACAGCGAAGTCAAATATCAGCACCACCTTTCCCACCCTTTTTGTGTATTAGTTGTACCGCAGGACACTAAATCACAAATTTGCTTCCCCTCTTTTCACTGTCCATGTTCCATTTTTACACTGTGCATCTTCCCTGTTTCTGTTTCCCACACCTGTTCAGTTAGAGGCAAGACAGCCCTTTGGTCTCTGTAATTCAGTCTTTAAGGGTTGTGGTTTGTGGTAATTTATTTACTATTCTTATTTCTGCTGCAGTCACTCTTGTTTTCTCCGAGATTTTTTGATCACTGAAGTTCTGTCACTGTATAAACAATTTTTATCTTTATAGTTAAAAATTTGCTTACTTACTAGCCTGATACTAAACAACCTGAAGTGAATACAAATTCTGTTAATTTTGTTGAACTTTTCATATGCTTTCATGACAAAAAATTTAAGATGCATTCAAAGAGTATCCATGGTTTGTTTCACCTTGTTTGCCTTTTTGTCTAGTGCTATTCCTATTTCCTAGGGATAAGAGATTAGTTGACAGGGCAGATATTATACATTTCTTCATTATACATCACAGTCTTTTTTTTTGCCCCTAAACTTGTGTTATTAGGTAAGAGAAAACAGCAAAACCAGCACTCCTAAGCATAAGGATGCACAGGAGTGTACTAAGGACATTGCTACTGAGTCAAAATCCACCTGACTATTAAACTTATAAAAAATGAAACTGCCACTCTCACAGAGAGCAGAGATAAAGGAATATTTGGGTTTGCAATTCATAGTCACGCTTCACAGGAAAGATTGAAGATGTAGGATATACAGAGAGGGAGAGAGAGGAAGAGAGAGAGAGAGAGAGGGAGGGAGGATATTCTAACTTTGTAGGCTGGAGAGAGGTCCCAGTATCTGTTCTATAAAAAGTGAAAAGTCATCTGTAAGAAGGCATCTGCTTGCATGCATATTTAATGTTACCCTGCAGAGACCATGGAAACTCCTCTCCACTAGGCTGTGATTTTATGGGGAATACTTTAGTGGAACAAAATGCATATCTTTGTGATTTAATCTCCATGAATATGAGTACTGAATTACTCTTCAGTACTCCATTATTATAATACCAAGAATATTTTCTAGCCGTGTTGAATACATAAAAAAACAAGACTGTCAATTAAAAGAGGTGATGACATTCTTTATTTTCCACATTTAACTATTTCACAGGAATCTATTAATTGTCCCTGTCAGTTGTTAAAATAAGAAAGCAAGATGCCCTCTGCACGTCTATCAGGATGACTGGCCTAATCAGGCTCAGCAAATTCAACGAGTATTTTGCTAAGCTTAATTAAAATTCAGCCCTGCATTAGGGTAAGCCGCAGTGGTTTGGCAGACCTTCAAAGGGCTACACTGCAGCACAACAATAAAAGTGATAAAGGCACACAAAACAATAAATATAATGCAAATGTTCCCATTATTCACAAATCAGATATGATGTTGCTCCTTTAACTGTTTTCTATGGTGATAAAATTCAAATTTTTGCATTTTTCATTTTCAATCTCTGCAAGTGTTATTGTTATCCATACACCATTTTATGGTTCTAAGTAATTG
>WAAE01011400.1:0-16655 GCA_013400495.1 Nicator chloris | reverse complement strand
ACTATATAGTGGAATACAACAAATAAACACCACACAATAAAGATTATTTTACTTAAGGTCTATGACAAAAAAGCCACAGGCTAATAGTAGGTAGAGGCATAACATGGCATGCTGAGAATCACTTAAGGAAACATAATGTTTCCTTCCAAATGGTTGAGGAAGTGCCTAAAATACTTTCCTGTTACACATACGAACTAGGTTTTTTTCTTTTTTTCTTTAAGAATAGTTCATCTCATTTTTGACAGCAATTCAAGTCCTTAAAATTACTGAAAATCATTTGATCTGTGAGTATTTCTAGAGGGTCTAACCAGATTTAATGTTCCAGGCTCGCAGGCTTGCCTTTGTTTCTGAGAATTGAACTGTCTCTAAATAAAAACTTCATCAGACATATTAACAGTTTTTACATGGCTTTGTGTAACTTTTTCCAGCCCAGCTATTAATAGTGAAGGACACTCTTTTTATTTTTGTTTTCTGGTAAAATGTCAGAATTTTGTGCAAAATGCATATACGTTTTCTTAGAAAAAGCTACTTGAAAAGGAAAAAAGCTTCTATCAGGAAAAAATGCTAATACAAAATGTTTAGCTTCTTGCCTGAGTCCTTTTTAATGTCCCCTGTCTCAACTGGTCAAGAAGTCACTAACATAAAAGCTTTTTCAGCTATGTTAACACCAGCCTGGCATCAAATTGCCTTTCTTTAAATCCACACAACTTTCATGGCAGTCTGTGTTGCAACTTTTGCAGAGGGCTCCTATGTAGTTAACCAAAGGTGCATAAAATGAAGATGCCTCTCCTTTGGTTAGGCACTAGTTCAGCTCTCTCTGGAACAACGTCCCTAGTGTGGGGTCTGCAAATAAAGGAATATGCTGCAGAATTGGAGAGAATTCAGAGAAAAACTGTGAGACTGACTAGCATTGAAAAAAAAGTATAGCACTGACTTGCAAGAGAATGCGTTTTGTTTATTGAAGAGAAGGCTAAAGGGCTGCCCAGCTGCAACCTCAAAGTGGATCCCATACAGGATTTTCCAGCAGGAAAAATATCAGAGAGGTAATTTTGAAACAGCAAGCAAAACTATTGGAAGACTCAATGATGGGAAGCTGACATCATGCAAAAGCTAGACTACAAGCAAGATTCCAGTCTTGCTTATGAACATGTGAGGAATAAATGAAGTAGCTTCTTTAAGTTTTCAAAACAAGATTTGATCTTTAAAAAAAAAATTATGGCCTATTTAAACATAACTATTCTATTTGAAACAGAAGATAATTCTAGCAAATACTAGTTTATGCAGCGGAACTGATGAGATGGCTACACTGGTCCCATCTGTCCTTAAAATACCTGATTCACTGAATGCATTTTCTCTAACATAACACTGTACAGTCATAATGCGGTTATTTCAGGCTGATTTCTTTTCTTATTCTGTCTTCTGTTATGTTTTGTTTGCCTTGCTGGCTTTGCGGGGTTTTTTTGTTTCTTGGTCATTTATTTATTTATTTATTTATTTATTTATTTATTTATTTATTTATTTATTTTGTGTGTGTTTGTGGTTTTTTATTTGGTTGGTTGGCTGTTTTGTTTTGTGTTGTTTTTGTTTGGTTTGGTTTGGTTTGGTTTGTTCTTTCTTCTGCTCCAGGAATTGGCCAAGGGGTTCCAGTGGTGGCCCTTATTGTGGAAGGGGGTCCCAATGTCATCTCCATTGTTCTGGAGTACCTGCGAGACACTCCTCCTGTTCCCGTTGTGATATGCGATGGCAGCGGCCGAGCATCTGACATCCTTGCCTTTGGTCACAAATATTCTGAAGAAGGAGGGTAAGTCATTTCATAGCATATACTCTTTCTCTATCCACAGGTTCAGTTCACTGGTAAAGCAGAGCACAGGAAATTATTAACAATACTGTGCAAAAGCGACACCTACCTCACCTGGCCGTTTCCATCATTGATATGGGTGAAGTATTGAAGGTATTCACTACAAAACAAAACAAGGCTTGAAACAAACCTCATCTCTGAGCCCTCTCTGCTTCAGGCTGGAGAGTCCCAGCTCCCTCAGCCTTTCCTCATACATGAGGTGATCCAGTCCCTTCATCATCGTAGTGGCCCTTTGCTGGACACTCTCCAGTAGCATCCCTCTCTTGTACTGAGGAAGGCAGATTCAGGCACATGACTCCAGATGTGTCCTCAAAAGTGGTAAGGGGAGAGGAAGGATCACCTTCTGAGCCTACAGGCAGTACCATCTTCCAGATCATCAGTGAGGATGTTGAGCAGGATTGAACCCAGGACTAGACTCTGAAATATGCCACAAGTTGCTGACCTTCAGCTGATCACAAACCTCTGGTCCCAGCCTTTCACCCAGTTTCAGTTCACCTCACTGTCTCCTCCTCCACCCCATACTTCATCAGCTTGTGTATGAGGATCTTACAGAAGACAGTGTCAAAGGCCTTAGAGAGATCTACATGAGGAATATCCTTGCCCTTCATGTACCAATCCTGTAATTTCTTCAAAGAAGGTGATCAGGTTGTCAAATGTGGCTATCTCTGATCGTCTTCATCTCTTTCATGTGACTGGATTAAATAGTCCATCACAGCCCCACAGATCAAGGGGAAGCTGAACAAGCTTCTAGCTCCCTGGATCCTCCTTCTTGCTCTGCTGTAAATCAGGAGTGACCATTGCTTTTCTCTAGTCCACAGACAATTCTTCCCGTTGTCCTGTTTGTTCAAAGATTATGATTTTGCCATGACATCAGTCAGCTCCCCCAGCATTTATGAGTACACACTGTCAGGATCCATGAACTAGTGACATTATCATCTTCCACTTCCTTCCTCCAGGGTTTCCGCCCAGTGTCTGGGGCCTAGAGACTGAAGAAGATACACAGTACTTGAGCTTTTTCCACTTCTTATGTCACCAGGTCCCCTGCCCCATTCACTGAGCTTGTAGAAGGCAATTCCTGAATATTAACCAGCTTTCTTGCACCACTCATCCCTCTAGGCTTACTGTGAGACCCTTTGAAAGATTCCCAAAGAGGACAAAGTCTGTTCATCTCAAGGCCAGGATCTCGGGACTTGTTTCTTGCCCTCTCCCACCTCTCAGAACCTAGAGCTCCAGCAGCTCATGGTGATTGCAGCCAAGCTTGCCTTTGACATTCACATCCCAAAAGAGAGAGTCCCTCTTTTCTTGTATGAGGTCCAGGACAGCATCTTGCCTCATTGTCTGCTCTGTTTTACTTGATTCTGGAAGTTCTTGTCAATGCACTTCAGGAACTTCCAGGATTGCTTATGCTCTACTGTGTTGTCCCTTCAGTAGGAAACATAGTGGTTAAAATTCTCTATAAGGATAAGGGCCTGTGCATGTTTTTGTGGAATTTAGTATTCACCACAAAATTGCCCTAATCTGGGAAAGACTAAGGATAGTGCTCATCTTGTTGGGCTGTTTCCAACAACACTGTTGTTTTCACTAAGTACATAATCCTGTGCTTGATGGTGCAGCTCCTCCAAGACCACAGACCTACAGGAAAAAAGGCCGTGTCTCCTGGCATCAAGAATGAGCACTGAAGCCTGGGACTTGAAGTGCTGCATCCACCATTGAAAACTCGATCCACATCAAAGCCTCTGCTCTGACAGGGGCAGCTACTCCAGCCGTGGAGAAAATTACTCTGCAGTGTGTCACCACCATACCTGAGACTGTTTATGATGGAACAAATTAATCTGAGGACTCCTTCTTTGCATCCTCTTGCAGAAGCTGCTCCACAAGCTTGGCTGTACTCTTGGTCTGGTTCTTGGATAGGCCTTTCCCAAGCACGACTTAACAAGGGCTTGGCCCTGCCTCATAAAGCGTCCATTGCATATAAGGTTACAGGCATCCTAGATCAAGAGTAGCAACATGTTCATTAGAAAATCCTGAAGCTTTCTTAGTCCACAGCCTTGTGCTTGCCCTAATCTGTTTCTTACCTGACAGCCACAAGCACCTTCAGAGGGTTTCCAGGTATACAGAAATGATCATGGACTTTGTCCTCTCAGAAGTTCCCAAAGCAGAACTCAGTCTGATGCCCCGAGTAGAAAATAATAGAGAGAAGATTTAACAATTTTAGAACAAAACATAAAAGTAGAAGCAAAAATCCCACAGATTCGTATACCCAAGAGCTGTTTCATGCTTTTTGTCAAAGTAGCTGCAGTAATTTTACAGTCAGGATTCCCTGGGACTCATTTTTGTGTGTGTTACAGTATGTGAGGTTATATGTATTCACACACACAGTAAGCAAATAATAAAAGATACATCTGTAAACATTGAGCTCTAGACCAAGCACTATCATGTGTTTTAGAAATAAATATGATCATGAACTCACTCAACCTAAAACTCCTACTGGGAAGAAGATAGTTCTCCACAAGTACTTAAATCAATTTTATATTCAGGTTCATGCTTAGCCCAGCACTATATCTGCGATACATATGAATGTGCCAGGTTTCATTGAATCTTTAAGTTATTTCTCTGCTTTCAGTGACCTCACTGATAATGCTTCATATAACTTTACTCTAATATGCTTTATCCATTTATTTGCTATGTACATCTACGTTGTCTGTGTTCTGAAGTCATCATTAAAAAAAAAAAAAAACAGGAGGAGAATGAATTAATTTATTTCAACATATAAATGGAGCTTATATGAAAGACTTTTTACAAGGACCTGTAGTGACAGGACAAGGGGCACTGATTTTAAATGGAAAGAGGGTAGCTTTAGACTGGACATAGGTAAGATATTCTTTACTGTGACTGTGCTCAGGCACTGGCACAGGCTGCCCAGAGAAGCTGTGGATGCCCCATCCCTGGAATTGTTCCTGGCCATGTTGGATGAAGCTCTGCACAGATTGGTTCAGTGAAATGTGTCCCTGTCCGTGGCAGGGACATTGAAATTAGATAATCTTTAAAGATCCTTTCCAACACAGACCATGACTCTGTTATTTTATGATGCTGTGGTTCTGTTTCATCATCACAAACTCCTGCCTGTAGCAAAGGCAAGTTATAGTATCAATAGAGGCAGAACAACCAATTTCTTACCTGAGACTCTCGTATCTGTCTTTGTGAAAGGTGTTATTCTGTCTTACTATGGATATTCTTATTGTGGAGGTCCTATTCCAGATTGTTTCCTGCATTATCAATCCACAAAATTCTGTTCACTTTGCACTAAGTAAAATGCACAAACTATGAAATTTGCTAAACTAGCTAGTGGAAACTTATGTGTATTCATTCTAGTTCAGAAAACATCTTTTTGGCATGTAGCGATATTTTTAATAACACCAGAAATAAAACAATATCATTATATTCATAGAAATATTTTATCCAAATACATTAGACTTCAGCTACAAATTGGATCCTTTATTCCCCTCTCTAACCTGTGTTTGAATAGTGCTTAGCACTATGAGGAGAATACCAAATAATTGCCATGTTAACTGAATTCAGCTAGTAGCTTTTTCTTTTGGATAGAATCTAAGTAGGTTATACAAAACTATGTTTATTAAACTCTAAATCAAGGTAATGAATCTAAATTGCATGCAAAGTGTCATTCTGCAGTCCACTGTGCAATCAGACTATCAGGTCAAAAACCTATTTTAATTCTGGCTGCCTGTCAAAAGCAAGGTGTTCTCTGAGACACAGCATATCTTCCAGCTGCTATGGAGTGGCTACCTGATTTAAGTGATTCAACACTTACATCATTGATGACAGAAACAAACTCACTTGCATGTTTATATTACTATGCTGGTTTCGCACAATCCTAAATTCTAACTCACAGCAGCCCAACAAGGATTAATTTTCTACACATAAGAATGTGTGCATATGTCTACTAAGCACTGCTGTGAGTTCTGTGAGCTTTTAAATTATTTTGAAAGTTTGTTTCCATGGGGAAAATAACTATGTCTGGAGATGAAGGAGAACAAATACATCTCTCTGCTTCAGTTTTGATCAGTGTTGTGCCAATCCATCCATTTAAAGAAATCTTTTAGTGTGTTGAACAATTGCCTATCTGACCAATAGGTCCTTTTGTACTGGGTTTCAAAGAATTGTGTTGTGCCAATCTCCCCTCCTTGTTAATTATTCTTCCTAGAGCATTCCACATAGCAGAAAAATGAATGATTTCTTATATTAATGAAGGTGCAGTACCCCTTTACAGTGCCACTGCCTGTCCATCTCTGAAAAGACAGGAGACATCTTCAATCTGCCTTTCTAAGGCCTAACTGTAAGCTTTCCTCATGACAAGGCAGACATTTCACTTCCGTAGGACAGTCTTTGGGTAGACATTTTCATTGTGAGTGCAACCTCGGTGCAGGAGGCTGCCAGCACAACCCAGAGCTGTGCCCGCACTGCCTCGCAGGAGGTGCTGCCTGCCACTCTGGGAGGCACCACGAGCACAGCAGAGGGAACGGCGAAGCCCGCCTTGAAGGAAAAGTGTCTTTGAGTGAAAATCAGTTTTGAGGTCTCATTGTCTCATCTCTCTCATTTAAGTTTCAGGGGGAGGTAAGACACGTGTGCAGTTGTCCACTGACCTGAGGTTTCAGCATTACGAGTGTCAGACATGCAGAACTAACACAGCGGGAGGGTTTAAGTTTTTTAGGACTTCAATATCAGAGACTAAATTTTGCATTGGTCTGGAAAAGTCTGGAACAGAGTTTTAAGAATGCAATAGGTGGCTACATTTCAGTACAAGTAAATAAAATTCTCAGAAGTAATTTAGGAGAGCTGAGTGAATTCCTGGTACCTTTTACATTTTAATGACAAACAAGCTATGTCTACAGTATAACTTAAATAAGAAGGCATCTTAAATGCAACATTCCTCATGTAGAAAATTGGAAGAATGATTGGTTACTTTTCACTGTTGGTCTTGATTTAAAGGTCAGGTTTTCCAGGCTCTGAAGCACTTATTTTTTCTTTTACTTGAAAATACGATGAACAGCGTTGAGGGGGGACAACATAGGATCAATCATAAACATGTAAATTTAGTCCCTACTAAGCCCTAAGTAAATATCTTTGTTGGTAGTAATTCTCCTCCATATACAGCTGGAGTATTTTGGATTGTGTAATCAAGGATGGGTGCCTTTTCATTTCGTTTACTTGCATAAAAGCAAAAGCTGAAAGTAAAACAAATGCAAAGTGCAACTTTAAATGAATATTTTGAAGCTGTTAATTCTCAGAGATTTTATTTTGTTTGTTAAATAATGAATTTAAAATCCGAGAAATGAAACACTAGGTAAAAATTATGTTACTTCTAGGAAAAATATTTCCTTACAGAATGAGAAATTACTTGCAGTATCTGAATGCAGTCTCCAAGCTGAATTTATAGCTCATTAACTACTCTCATTTCTACTCCTGCAAGCATGAGATGCTCAAGAGTTCAATTTAATGCCATAAAAATGTACTACTTGCCTTATGTTCACAAGGAAATATCAAACTTTATTTGTGCTTTAAATAAGCATCCCATATGAGAATCATTAAAGACTGCCTTTGGACTGATCTTTCTCTGGATCCACTGTGACATCATTTTTAGGCTTCAAATCTGAAGATTATTTAAATCCCTTTTTACTAATAGGCAAATTACAGGAATTTTTCACATTGAGCAAAAGGATCATAAGATATTATATGGTTCTTCAGTATCCCCCATGGTGTCTGCCACATCACAGGGAATCATGGATCCAAATAATGTCTGAATTAATTTGTCAAATTACGTTCACATCACATATTTTTATATCATTACTTTTCTCTTGTAGTAAAGTGCTTTGCAAATCAAAACCTGGACAGAAGAAGGTCAATTTGATGATCTTGAGAGGGTCAATATATTCATCTCTCTTTTGGTGAAGAAACAACCATTCAATAAACTGCAGGCAAGGAAGAATTATGTAGAACAACTACGAGTGAAGGTCTGCAGTGAAGCTGCTTCCTCATAAAAGCACACAGAAGTCACCCCTGTTTGAATACAATGAAGAAATTATTATGTTTATGTACTGTCTTTTCTCATAACATATGATATCCAAAATGTGTGGATTTGAAAAGGTGTAAGAAATCAGCCAGTCCCACAAAGTTGCACAACTGCATCTTATTTGTAATTTCAGTGGAAAAAAATATGAGCAGAGCCTCTAGTTGTGTTTCTTACATATAGTGTGATTGTCTGGAGTGCAATCTTAATTAAAACAAAAAATCCCCTCAGCTTCTTATAAGGAAGGTCGGGGAACAGTTTTCATATCCCGCTGACATTTTATGGATATATTTACCTTGTCCTGGAAAAAATACTTCAAAAATGAAAAGGTAGAAGCAGATTATGTGCAATTCATTGAGTGAAGTGTTTATTTAAAGACATTTCAAAGCGTTTTGAGAACAATACATTTTAAAAAATCTATGATGCATTTTGAAAGTGGGCTAGAACATGATCTTTGTAACTCTCCAGTACATCATATGATTCCGCTACTAAAAATCTTTGAAGAAAAAGGAAGCCAAATAAGTTAGATGGTGAACTATAGGCCAGATCTTTCTCCA
Source organism: Nicator chloris (assembly GCA_013400495.1). NCBI lineage: Eukaryota > Metazoa > Chordata > Aves > Passeriformes > Pycnonotidae > Nicator > Nicator chloris. The sequence goes on along the minus strand of WAAE01011400.1, from coordinate 8,155 downwards.
ATGATCACTATAAAATCATATGCCATGAGTTTGAAAGATTAAGTGAAATGTCTCTTATCTCCTCAAATAATAGACAGTTTCAAAAAAATATTCTTTCTGAGGAAGGAGTAGGCCAAAATATTGTCATCTGTCTTGTGCATCAGCCAAAGCACTGAAGAAAGTTTTACTTCACCGTTTAGTCATCCAATATATCTTGGACAGAAACAGAATATTGCCTTTTTTACTTTTGTCAGTTCAGGTTTTTGAAGTAGCCTCTCCTGACTGATCCTAAGCAGTGAACCATAGCAACATAGAATAGTTTTGATTGGAAGACATATTTAGATGTCATCTAATCTGACTCCCCTGCCCTGGGCAAGTTCAAGTAGATCAGGTTATCCAGAGGCCTCTCTGACCTGACCCCAAACGTTGCCAGGGATGGGGCACCTACCAGCTCTCTGAGACACCTCTTTCACCGTTTTCTCATCCACATTGCAAACATCTTTTTATTTATATCTAATCTAAATCAACACTCTCTTCATTTTTAGAGCATTGTTCCTTGTTCTATTACAACCGGCCCTGCTACATAGTCTGTCCCCATCCTTCTTACAGGCACCCTACAAGTGCTCAAAGGCTTTAATATGGTTTCCTCAGAGCCTTCTTTTCTCCAGGCTGAACGTTCCCAACTCTCTCAGCCTTTCCTCACAGTCAGAGGACTGGAGATGTTCTCCAGTCCTCTGATCAACAGCACGGCCTCCTCTGGACTTGCTCCAGCAGGTCTGTGTCCTTCCTGTGCTGGGACCCTAGAGCTGGACACAGCCCTGCAGGTGGGGTCTCACCAGAGCAGAGCAGACAGACAGAATCCCCTTCCTTGCCCTGCTGCTCACACTGCTTTGGATGCAGCTCAGTACACAGTTGTATTTCTGGGCTGTGAGCACCCACTGTGGGCCCTTGCCGAGCCTTCCACACACCAGGCTCCCCAGTCCTTCTCCAGAAGGCTGTTTCTGATCTGTTCATCCCTCAGCCTCTGTTGCTGCCGGGGGTTGCCCCAACCCAAGTGCAGGCCTTTGCCCTTGGCCTTGGTGAGTTGTCGAGTACCTCAGCCTTTTCTTTGTACATTATTGCCAATTTGCAAGCCTTTCTTAACAGGTGGGATAAATGCTTTCTTCAGCCTTCCTTTTCTCACTGACATACCTGTAGAAGCCTTTCCTGTTATCCTGTGTATCCCTTGCCAAGTTCAGCTTCTTCTTGGTCTTGGCTTTCCTCACCCCATCCTGCAGAACTGGGCTGTGTCCTTAAACTCTGCCCAGCTTACCTGTACCTTTTTCACTGATGGTGCATTTTCTGCTTTTTTTAGTTTAACCAGCAGGTCTCCATTCATCCATGACGGTCTCTTGCCTTCTTTGGCCTATTTCTTTCACCCAGGGATGGTTTATTCTTGTGCTATATGGAAAGTGTCCTTAGAGATCTGACAGCTCTGTTCTGCTCCTTGAGGGCAATTTCCCAGGGCAGTTCTGCTGCCCAGAGGGTGGTTTCCCAGCAGTTCCTATTGACTAACTCCTTGAGCCCATGCAATGCATTTTTTCTTAAAATTCAAGATCCTGACATTTCTGGAAAGCCATACAGTTCAGTTCTGATAATTTGATGCGTCAAAACTAGGGTTGGCATCTTCTGAAAACAAATAAACAAGCCAACAAAACATACCTACATACTCTTAGGCAACAATTATGAGTAAATTTTTGTTCTGAAAATAAATGTAAATGTATATAGCTCTACTTTAGATCACAGATTTTTGACCTTAAGTACCTAAATTCCATCAGCAATCCAGAACCTATGGGAAAGAAAAAAAAAAAACTGAATACACCTGGACTGGTAGGATAATGGACGTATCTTATGTATTTAGGGAATGAAAGAACAGTTTCACACTACATGAGGAAGGAAAAAAAGAGTAAGTTACACAGCTGTTTTGTAGTACATTTTGTTTAGGCAGGAACAGTACTTTTTCCATGTCAAGTAAGTGGAATTCAGAGAATCATGCCATCAAAATGCCCCAAAAAGGGTTTTATTGGCATGTTGCAAATTATTTTTAGAACTAGAAAGATGATAAATATACTGCCTTCTTCTGACACTATTCAGTCTATGCTGACTTTGATGGAATACATGATTGTAGTGTTTCAGTCTGGTAAAGTGTGCCCTTCTCTTTTTCCCTGAATCTAAAACTAGGAATCTGTTAGTTTAAAAAGCTTGTATTTAAGCTGTGTGTGTGTAAGAAATGTGGTGGTGTTTGCAAAGGAGATAAATCATCACTCCACCTGCAAGTCTCGGTTGTTTTGCTCACAGTACTCTGTGAAATTACTTGTTTAACACAAATTGGATTTGGTGTCTGCATCATAGATTTAGCCTTTAATAGCATGGAACAGTTTGTCCCAGCTGGGTTACACAATTGGGAACTTTGATTTGACACCTTCTAACATTTATAGACTCCTCAGGAATAAAAGTGGTAGAGTGTACACTGATTTCAGTGCACACAAAGCTATGATTACTTTACTGGAAAGATTGCTGTTATTGTTTATGTTTCTGATTAATCACTTCAAGTTTTAGATCTCACAAAGACATTGAATAGGCTTGATGTACATTTGCAGACCAAGGAGACGTTAAATAAAAACATTTAGTGAGGGTAGAAAACTGCATAAATCAGATTATGACGGCAGGAAGTTTCTGAGCAGCAGTACTTCAACAGATGTTTTACCCTGTAGTTAGGGAAGCACTTCTTCATTTTGGGGGTTTTTTAAATTCCATATCTTTCACATGAAGTTTGCTTTACATGCTGCTTAAACTAATGCTATTAAACAGTTTCTGAGAGCTTTAATTCAAGAAAGAAAAGGGGTGGTTGCTCAGGACACAATTCTGTTTTCATTCAATGCAACTTTCTCTTGCTTTCTGTGTGTGTTAGCCTGAAAAAGAGATGATTTTGAAATGAAATTTCAGAGTTGGATTCTACACATTTTTGAGGAAAATTAGATTATTATAAGAAAGTGGGATGGTTTCCATTCCAGAAACTTTGGAAATGTTTTCTGAAATTTTTAATTTGAGAAAATTCCAAGTCCATGTATATTTTCATATAATTTTCATACTCTTTCATATATTTCACTTTCATATATAGTTTCCAAGGGATATTAGATACATATATTAATCTCTTTAGCTTTTCCAGGTGATATTTTTAGGAAACTTGTTCATTGTGAATAATCTCTTTTCTTTCTTCGTTTGAAGGATGGAAAATTGCATAGTTCTGACCCACTTACGAATACAATGATAGCACCATTTTGTTTAAATTTGATTAAACCAAATTTTCAACACCTTTTTTTCAAGAGCCTAAAATCAGTATTTATGTCATGTATGACCTACTAATCTGCAACTCAAAGTATACTCAAAGTATATTAGTGCTTGTCTGGCTGTCAGTCTTTCCAAGCTGATTCTCTTTAGCACGGAGTCCTACATTTCTGCCTGTATTCTTGACATGTTGCTTCATGTCCCCACGTGCTTGCAACATTCTTGCTCCTGTACAGAAGGTCGGGTTATTATTTCTCTTATAATTCCTACACAGCAAGTCCTCTGCTCTCAGCTCCAACGTTGTCCACCAAGAGGGCTGGAAGTTTTAATTCATCATGTGTTGCCTTTTTGTGAGGGGGCGGGTCACGCTGCAGGGAAGGAGTGCTCACCTCATGTACAAGCAGTAGATGCATTGTTGCTGCCTCTCCAGTGTCCCAGGAAATAGCACATCTAGGGCCAGACTGCTTCTAGATGAAAACAGGATGTGCAGAGGTAGTCTACACCACTCAAAGTAGATACTGATAAAGTAGAAGACAACAGCAGAAGCCACGGCTAGAAAGAACAGTCATCTACACAGCGTGGTCTGAAAACCCATGTACATTCATTTTAATCCAAACAGATAGACATATGCCTTCCCGACTTCAAGTTCTATTCAACAGGAATATTTACAGCCAAAATCAATTTCACATGAAAACATATGCAGTCCTTATGCCAGATCTTGTATATACTTCCATGCGCTTCTTTCCCATTCCCATTTGTTTCTCTTCTAACGTTTGCTGCAGGTATAAAGACTAGATAATGAAATCATATTTGAAATTCCGTGGTGTAATGAATATCCTGCAGTCTCATTTGTGCCTCGTCACTGTGGAGAAATACAGGCAACTTTAGCCGGTAGTATGCAAAAATGAAGGATTAGGTCACTGTTCTGCCAAAGCAGCTGCCATAAGCATAATGGCTTTTAGATACCTGCTGTTTCTGATATTTCTCTGCAGTTGCTGCAGGACTAAATATTTTTTTATCTTCTGGCCTAAAATATGAGACATGAAGATTCTCTGATTTTCATTACATTGGATGACTTATCCCATAAAATATTCCAACTTAGCTAATTTGAAACACTGAGTTATATTTTTAAGTGAAAAAACGGCTGTAGTATAAAAGCATCAAAAGATACATGTTCTAAATTAAAACCCACTATTTTGTAATTTTGACATTGAGAACAGAAATGTTTCACACGGAAAAGTCCTGAGGAATAAACTTTTTGTTATGAAGAGGTAGGGTTCAAGTACTTATATTTCATGTACTATTTATTTCTGCTGTTGGGCCACTTATTGCAAATACTGACCTTAGGACTGAGGAGAAATATAAAATGGGTACTCTTGTGCTCCTAGAAGATCAACATGCCCAAAATCAAAATGTTTTCTTTGAGTGAAGTGAGGAACAGAGAAATTTGTTTGTTTGCTTATGAGGTCCTGTGTAGCATCAGTAGGGTGAGTTGACATATTCAAACTAAAATCAAAACCGCTGACAACATAAATGTTCCCAGTTTCATAAAATTAACTAAGAGTTGAATTTTTCTAACTCACTAACAGAAAAGAGTCTTCAGTTAACTTAAAAGTGTTGGTCTCCCTCGAATTCAGACTGTCAGTGTGGTTCTTGTTTTTGTTAGGAAATCCCACAGAGCTGATAGTTTGAATGACCTTCTGTCATGCAATATGTGGGAACTGATAAGAAAACTTTGTAGATGAGGGACCTCAGCACAAGCAACATGTTTTCCTAGAACAGTGTTTACCAATTTATCTCTTATGGTTTCAGCAATTCCTGATCTTGAAATCTGCCCAAAACAACCTTCAGTGATCTGTTGACTCATATTTTTTTGACCTTTGTTCCTGAAAACAGTTGAAATGAAGTTACAATGTTCCCTTGTGTCTGTTTTTTTACTTAATCTTTTCTTTTTGAATTTCAGACTTATCAACGAGTCTTTGAGGGACCAGTTGCTAGTTACCATCCAGAAGACTTTCACATACACCCGAACCCAGGCACAGCATCTCTTCATTATCCTCATGGAGTGCATGAAGAAGAAGGAGCTGGTATGTTGAGTTCAATGCATTGTTTTGATCAACTCTTTTATGTACCTATTGGAAGGTATCACAAAGCTGATCTCTGTTATCCAGACTCTAAAGAAATACCGTGCTGACTTTTGTTTGCTTTACTCAATATTTTTGCATTTAAAGTGATTAATGCAACAGATCTCTTCCCTTTTGTAAATTCCTCTACATTTCCTTTTACAGGATAGAATCCAGCTAGTAGGGTATGGATATTACTGTTTTTCGGTCATCCTCAGGCATATCATGACTAAAATTCTATCTCATGCAACTGCAGAGCAGAAGAAGGCACAATTATGCATCTGTCCCTGGGATTGTATTTTAAAGATGCTGTGGAGTTGCAAAAGTATGGCGAGGGCTATTACCTTACTATGGAGATACATGACATGAAAGGAAAGCAGCTTATCTCTGAGGCTCGTGTTCTGCAGGGGCAAGGTTATCCCTTGAGTACACACTTGTATTCTCTTGAAGAGCACAAGATCTTTCAACAGTTTCTTGGAGATCAATGAGGCTGCTCTTGCAGAAATATTTATGAGGAAAAAGCACATTGTAAAAATTTACAATTCATTTTTGGAGGCTTTTATTTGTCACAAACTGACTGGACAGACATGCGTCAATTTTATAACTTAATCTTTCTTCTAAGGTTTGGGTTTGATTCATCTCACAGCTTCTGGGTACTCCAGGTTGGTGATAGTGCCCTAAAATGAATTTGCTGTAACATTTCTGATCAGTGATTAATAGAGTGACTTTTTTAGGGTAACAGCATTTATAATTTTGTGGCTGTTTCAGTAGTAGTAGTAATAATAATAGTATTGATAGTAGTAATAATAATAGTAATAATAATAGCAGCAGCTCCTAAAAACCACTGTTCTGCATATAGACATAAAAAACATACTTATAGACAGATGATAAAAGAAAAGACCAGGGAAGAGATGGAGGAAGGGAGAGAGGAGCACAAAGGCGGGAATGAAGCAGGAATGACAGATAGAAAGCAGAGGCAGACATTGAATTATCTAGACTAGAAAAATGCAATTCTTGATTATTCCAGACATCTAGATCAAGAACAAACCCTTGTCAGGCTTTGAACAAACCCTACTACTAAAAAATAACTGTGAAGATTTTGTCTGCAGTATTCACATTAAGATTTTTATTCCAAGCAAGGTTGTGCATTTGTTACAAGTTTCTTTCCAGATATGCAAAATCTGTCACCACTGACATTCTCTACCTACTTATCTTGTGAAGAGCTATTGGTCAGGAGATGGTGTGCCCAAAATTAAGTATTCTGAATTTGAATTTTTAACACTAGCCTAACCATATATAAAGATAATACATTAGAACAGTTGTTTCTGTCTAGTACCTAAGTTGTACTCAGCTAATTCTAACGTTGATATACTAGAAAGACTTTATGTCTGAGGTGTGGTTGCTAGGCTAATGGTGTCCTGTGAAACTCACAACCTCCAATATGTATGTAAAAGGAAGGTGGTGCTCATGGTGCTGAAGGCAGCATAACCAGAGGAAATGGATGACCTTGGGGTTATGAAAAACTCCCAGGGGCGTGTGGTGACCTCACTGTTCCTACAAAGCCACATGCTTCACATTCCCACATCTGTCCCAGCTTTTGTCCTTCCTCAAGCTTGACCCTCTGCTTTGGTTGTACATAAGGCAAAACACTGCTTGATGAACTGATCATCCTTAGTCTGATCAACCCATTAAAAAATAGAAGGAAGATGCAACAGATTGCCTCAGAGAGCTCAGCAGCAGTTAAATTGATCATGACTATTCTCTCTATGTGCATGGTCAGTGTGCCTGCCTATCTGATTTTGTGGCTGCTGGATTGATAGAGAACAAAGTAGACAGTGCAAGAGAGGCTTGTCTTATTTCTGTGTACCACTGAATTATTGAGTACAAACAGGGTACAGGCAGGAAGATGCTCGTAAAGTACTGCAATACAGCCGAATCACGGATGAGGACAATGAAAATAAAATGCAAGAAACAAATGCAAGGAACAAAAAACTTTCTTGGAAATAATTGCTCCTTCCCTAGCTGCCTAAAATGTGCAAAAAGACTGGCATCAGTTAGATAAACCTGATGCAAGTGTTGTAGCCAGGGAAAAAGCATAATCATAGCAAAAATTACCCCTTTTCTCAGATCACGAGATTTTTCCAGTTCTGACATTTTGGATTTCACTCTGAAATAATGGTCTCTGAATTGTATGCCCAGGAAGCATCATCATCATTATCATTATTATTGACCTGTAATATTCCACTTAGTTGATTAAGTTTTACGTTTTCATTGAATAAAAGCTGAAGAACACAAGATGAATGATTAGGTGAGGCCCGAGAAGAGTGATCTAGGTGTGTTAGATTTTCAAGACAGAGGAATTTTCACTTCTCAATTCAATGAATAATTTTCATGAAATTACATACTTATCTGAGTTGACATTACAAGTGTCAGAGTTTTGTTCAGAAATGTATTTGGACCAAGGTGCTTAATGAGGGCTATGGTATAAAAATCTATTTAAAATTAAGTAGACTACACATGTCTGTGTACATATAGCTGTAAATTACAAGGATAGGATAGTATTCTATAGATTACTTGTGGAAATTCTCTATTGTTGCATTTACATAGAATTCTTTTAAAAAGTTTGTTCCAAGAGCCTGAGAACTCACCAAGGCTTAGTACTCAGGAAGCAGGCTAGGAGACTTCACTTTCAGGCCATCCCTGAAGAACACATTGTGTTGGGTAAT
>WAAE01011396.1:0-10067 GCA_013400495.1 Nicator chloris | reverse complement strand
GTTAACAGTGGGACTGAATGATCTTAGAGATCTTAGATCACCACCATCAGCAATTCAATTAAGCCGTGTAGGTGTCATATGCAGTTATGGACCTGCTAAGGTTGTATCTCCAGAGGCCATTTGGTATCACCCTCTGGGAAGTTTGCTTGTATGGTGACATCAGGTGATAAGTATTCAGACTCCACCATCTTTTTGCAGATCCAGTTCTAAACCATTAAAAGTCTGGATCGTGGTTGTTAACAATTTAGGTCATCCTATGAAAGATAAAATGGATACATGTGACAGAAGTTTAACTAAAAGTAATTAGTATTACGTGAGATAAAAAACACTCCATCTTGGCTAGCATGTGTGCACGTATGATTTCTGCACCCCTTTCATCTGGAACAAAAATATGTCCTCTTTTCTGGCACTGATCCCCAGGTGTATTCCCATGGCAGAATTCTTATCAAGAAGCTTAATCTGCACATATCTAATACAAGATCTTTCACCCTTCTTGCCAAAGCAAATGGCTTAAACATTTGTTCAGAAGCAGGAAAAAAATTCTGTACTCACTGATGACTACATATTGAGTTCTATCAAAAATTTTGGGAGCATTTTTCAGAAACGATTTCACATTAAAGAGGCAAAAATGTCAGGAGAAGGAGGGGGAGAACGTTCAAGCCCCTCATGGACCTTTCTCAATGAGTTTTCTGCATAGTATTCTCAAATGCTTTATGTAACCTGAATTAATTACTAAATCTATCCCCTTCATTATCTAATTAACTCATTCCACTGATTTTTTTTCCCTTGTCTTTTAAAAAGCTGTTCAATTACTAACATTTCAGCATCTGCTTCTGTATTCTGATGCAAGGCAGAAGGATCTGATAGTTCTTTTAACTCATTCCGACATGTGAAATTTCAGAACCTTCACATTCTTCCCCAGTATATAGTTAGCTACCCATCTGGTTGGCTTTTTGATCGAAGGTTTTGCTAGTGTCAGAAAAGCCATATGAGAAAAAGGAGAGGAGTAGGTAGAGCACAACGGGACCATAAACCATATTGCTAAGCACAAGGAAAACAAGGTCACCCTTTAAGGTTTCAGACAGAGGAATAAGAAGAGAAGACAACACTCATATAGTGTACAAGGTAGCAGTTGGAAAGGTTAGGGTATAAGACCTGAGTTTCTGTGACAGAGAAAAGAATGAAAAGAAATCTTCATTCTTTCATTTATTCATAGAATAAGAGAGTACAAGAAAAAGAAAAATCTTTGTGGTACCTGGGGGCTTCCCTAGTCTCAGGGGTTCTTTAAACTGCATCCAAACTTTTGCTTTGGACTCCTTTTTAAAGGTCTTTTATGCATACAGAATGGTTTCATAGCTGTGAAAGGATTACCTATCTTTGAACTATGGAGTTCAATAGTAAAGAATACTAGATTATTCCTTGTAATGTATTCATTTCTTTCCTGCTATTCTCTGTGTTACTTAACATTTTGATTTCTGCAATTAAAATTACTTTAAAATAATTCAAAGGGCCCTCACTAGAAACACAGCTCTGAGCTAAAGTTTGTCCTTCATGAGCTGTCAGTTTTAACTGAGCTACAGCTGGTGTTTACTGTTTTTGGAGATATTTGATGGGCAGTGGTACTGATTAGTTATCTGTCTTCACACTGGATTATTTTTGGTTTTTAAAAGGAATAGAGAGAATGTGCATGGGACTTTGTTTGCTCTCAGATTATAGACTCTTTGTGCTCTAGAATTGCCCAAAGTTATCTAGTTATCAGTCTCCTTGACTCACTTTTCTAAGCGACTCGTTTCTTCCCTGCATGAGGACTGTTCAAATGGTACTGTTGATGATTTAAAAAGCCCTTACATCCTCAAAAATTCTGCCTTTCCTGTCCATCATTCTCATTCACTTCCTTCTGCTCCAACACCAAAGCATTCAAAGTGGTGCTCCTCAAAGGAACTGGAAGGGTTTCTCCTATTCCCTTTCTTTTAGGGAACCGATGTTACTCTCAAAGGAAGGAAGCAACAAATTAAGGCCAGCAAAGAATTAAATTAATGTAGCATCTCAGGATGCTGTTCTCTATTCTCTTCCGTGAGCGAGAAAAGAGAGCTATGATCATCTTTCCTCCTTCCTGAGAGATGAGATGAATGAAGGGTCCCTAGAAAGCGACAAGGAATTCCTGCAGCAGTTTATGCCACACCTGCTACAGAGATATGGATGGGAAAAAAAATCCCTAGGAATCTGACAAAATGCAGATGTAAAGCTCTAATAGTACAAATAATTAATGAGTAGGAAACCTGCTAAGTGGAGAAGACAGAGACTAGGTTCAGCATGAGTTACATATCAGGTTTCTAAACTGTAGAATATATGAGGAAAACTAAATTTTGCATGCACTGGAGAAAGTGGGTTGGAATCTTAAGACCTTTGAACCTTTAGTGTTTGCTAAGAATCTTGATAAACCCTGAGAGTACTGCAAGCTATCCAGTGGATTCTCTGTCATCCACTGTGTTCTGGATACCAGGCTCATCACCTGTTCTGTGACATCTGGGACCCCAAATGACACCTGACTCATCACCTTTACTAACACCAGCAAGTTACTTCTCATGCTTCCTTACAATCACAACATGGCTGCAGTATCAAAATATTACTAATGGCAACCATTTGTGCTTAGATTCTACCTCTGCCCGACATGCTTTTCCAAGATGAAAAGTGTCTCTGCCATGTTTCTTTCATACACTACTTGGCCTCCAGAACTGTGTAGAAAGACTGAGAGGCTTGACAGCCACAATTACAGCAGTGTGTGGTGAGTCACAGAAGAGCCGAGTTCTGGGAAACTGGACAATGTCTGCTTGTGGGTACTGGCCAGAGAAGAGCATGACACAGGGTTTCAGTTCTCCCCTTCAAGCACTATATGGCCAGGATGAGGCTAGCTGTGACTCCCTGTTACTGTGCCATTAGCACCCAGGACAGGCAAAATTAGTTTTTGGCTTCTCCATCTTGGCATAAGATCCCTTTGGATTCTGTTACTGAGTTGAAAACTGATCTGAGTTTCTAGATCTGTTTGCACTTCTCAACAAAATTTCATCTTTAAGCCCAGTCCCCCTCCACACAGTACATGAAAAGGCAGTCCTGTAATTTAAAAGTAGACATGAGGATGCTTTGAGCCGTTTAAATGTAACCTAAGATAAGGGGCATGCAGCAGTAAAAGTCTAGTATAATCGGTGTAGCTTCACCCGGTCTCTTCATATCATCAGGCCTTTTTCCTATCCTTGCACTTGAACAAGAGAATGCCTGTTCCTGCAGCTGTTTCTTCTAACCCTACACCGTTTATGAATCAAGGCAATACCAATGGCAGACCATGACCAAGGTCCCAAGGCATCATTTCCAGTATAAAAAGAAGTTAAAAGTGATGGAAGAGAACCTGTCATAGAAGCAAACCTAGACTATCTCTTTTTTATCTTATTTTGAGACCATGAATAGCATCCGATTCCTCCAAACTCTGAAAATGTTTGCACAGGGAAATATTCACCATGAGAAGTAAGATTGAAATGCAGTCCAAATAGTTGAGTGGTTCACAGAGAAAGCAGTGAGAATGACCAAAGCGCTGAATCATTTTAGTTACACTCATGGCAGTGGTCCTCCACCAGATCAGGTTGTCAGAGGGCAGGAAATCATAGAAGATGTGGAACAGAACTCTTCAGAACATTGTGAAACGAGCAGAGATTTCTTTCTGTTGTGTGATATTTTACCCCCAAGGAACGAGGTATGGGCTCCTTGTTCCCCATACAGGGGTCTTCCTTTGCTTATCAATAGATATTTTAGGAACAGGATGAAGGAGAAAACCCTTCTCATGTGAGTATGAGAACTCTAACAGCTATATTTTGCAGCAGCCAGGCACTTTTCCAGGAGTTGTTAGGGAGGTACAATAACCTTTCAGTTATAACAACCTGGATAATAGTGGCCATGGTCTAAAAGGCTGGGGAATGATACCTCGATCATAGAAGTACCTATTGTTTGAAGAAAAGAATGGTGTTGGAGTGTTCCTTTCAAATCCCAGGCAGCATTTGAACACATCATTCATGCTCAAACACTGTAACTAGCAGAGAAAGAAAAGGGACTGTGCCACAATTATAACCACATGCTCTGAGTCATGCAGTTGCTGAGTTCTGGGAAATTATAAGGCCTCCAGTTCTGGGCATTGACCAGACAAGATGACAGTGTCAAGAAAGCACCCATTGATCACAGGGGCAGAACAAGAGAAAACAGCTGTAACAACTCAGAAAAAAAGACTTGACAGCTCAATGAAGATCTCTGCACTATGCTCAGCAGCAGCCAAGAAAATAAGAAAAATATTGGGATTTAGAAACAGCTAAGAATTGTAGAAGGGGGTCGAATACCCCAGAATATAAGGTGTTGGGACAAACTTTCCTTGTAGGCATATTATATCTGCTTTTTTTGAGAGACCTGCTTCTTTCTGTAAAGCTGAAACAAGGAGACATGAAGAGGTGATAGAAGATTAGATGGACCACTGATCTGATCCAATAATGCAATTTCTCTGTTTCTGACAGTTGGCTGGAATCATAAAGTTAGCCTGTGGCACAAACTTGTATTAAAGCTTTATCTCAAGAGCCCTTGTTCAGTTTCTTTAACCATAAGACCATCCTTCATCTCCAATTTCCTCTTTCCATTTCTTCAGAAAATATCAAAGGAGCATAATTTCTCCTAATATTGTAGCATTCCAGTCCTGACCAAAACCAGGAAGTGAGCAGCAGGTGAATAAAAATTAAGCTGCATTTTCAAACTTCAAACAAAGATCTGTGTTAGGCAAGGAATGGTCTGTTAATTTAATCCAAATTGGTTCACTCAGCTCTGGTGATAATCTGATCCATACCACAGCAAGTTTGCAGTCAGAAGAACAAAATAGTGTGTGAATTATGCTGAACCCAGAAAACACAGGCATTTTATGACCATACACTTAGTAGTTTAGGATGGGAGTAGAGGAAGTGGGAGGGAGGGATAGGGTGGTGAATAAAACTCAAAAGTAGTTGGCCTGGTGTTTAACAGCAGTTGAGAGTGAAAAAAAAAAAAAGAAAAAGAAAAAAGAAAGAAAAGCAAACAAAAATGAGGCATGTATAAATGGAGGTATTGAACCTAAGTCAGAGGAAATATCCTAGTGCTATGTAAGAGGCCAGTGAAACCATATTTTGAAAACAATGTGGTTCCCTAGCCCTCTTGTATTAAAGGTATATTATACAAATGGATTTGCTGTATTGAAGGCTAAGAAAGTGGCTATAAATAGGCTAGAAAGACAGAAGTCACTGAGGGGTTAAAAGCAGCATACACGTTGTTGAGAAAAGAGCCTGGTCAAAGACATGTAGAACATCTTAAAGCAAAAACGTGGATGTTCCAGTGGTGAATGGGCTATTCATATATCCATAAACATAAAATAGAACTTAGAGAATTGCATGTTCCAGGGTCAAATTTTGAAATTCTTATTGTATTTTTATTCTTTGTTTATTTGGTTATGCAGTGACTTTGTCAGTGTTCATTTGAATACAGAGAACCACAGGTCAGATCAGGCATTTGAGATGTGTGAACCAAGACAGGAGTTACTGTACACAGATCTTTTCCCTTGCTCTATCAATATTAAGCTACATTCACCACTCCGTTTCCCCTGGTTATGAGACACCGAATTGACTGCTTTATATCAAAAATATCTCTCCTTCCCTTTACAGACCCAGCATGCAATGGGACTGCATTTCACACACCACTCCCTGGTGATCTGCACTCCTTTTGGTTCTCATCAGCTCTTTGGGAACTGCTTACATTTGGTTCTGGCATGGGGTGTGGGTGGTGAACGGAAAAACCTTCTTTCAACCTTCCCTACACACATCTGTGAAGGGCCTGTAAATTCAGTCTTTGGTAGCCTCTTTAAAGGAAAACACAAAAAGCCCTAAACAGGTCTCCCACCAAACACTGTCAAGTTGCTGAAGCAGTATTTAAACACATCACTGATTTTTTCCCAATCATTCATACCAGAAGAACAAAAATGATTGAAAGAGAAGGTAATAATTCTGCTATCCATATCCTAAATAATGCTTTGTAAAAGGTAAAAGATCACTGACATTAGTCCATTTTTTGCAAGGAAAGACCTTTTAACTCTTTACACTTACTGAAACATGTTTTAATGCCTATAAATTGATATAATGATAGCCACAGGAAGGGAACTGTAGTGTTGCTATTTTTAACACAAGAAGTTACTTCAAACCTCTAGTAAAAACTATATTGATCCCTTTTCCTACAAACCAAATGCCTTATTCATCTGTTCCAAGTTATTTTTTTTCTAACCATTTGTCATTTACATAACACTGAGTAACCAGTCTTGGGAATGTCCTAAACTACAGAAAGCCTCTATAATAATTTCTTACACAGGGGATTTCATGGAGAAATCCTTATATTCATCAGCTGCAGATTCATTGCACTTTCTGTTTGACTAACCATTTCCTAGTGGAACGCTGATATTTTATTTGGCTGGCAATAGCTTCTAGCACAGGAGAACAGTTGTATTTTTGAAACTGCCTATTGGAAAGAATTTCCTTGCTTATTTTTCCTCTGTGAGTGTGTGTGCATGCATGTGTGTAAATGTGTGCATGCATGTGTATGCAAGTATTTTAATTAAATATGTTGGGTGTAAGTTCTACTTGACACATCTGTGCTCATTAAACAACAAAACAAAGTCAGTGTAGTATGACCTTGGATTGTCTACGTATTTAAACCATTTCATTTATAATTTTTTTTTTCTTCTCGCTTCATGTCTCACTTTCAGTCTGATATGACTCTTGATTAATATATAGGCTGTTCCCATAGTGTTTCTTGCTTCTTATAGTCTACAGAAAGATTTCTCTAAATAGATTTTACTTTGTATTGAAAAAAAATCATGTAAGTTGCCCTGAATTACTTTTTCCACCATCCTAAAATATGAACTCCAGTAAAGCACGAACAAATTCTTCAGCTAAGAGAGAAATAAAATGTCACCTAGCACTTTATTTTTGTTCCTATCTCTGTCCTTTTGTGTTTCTAATTATCTTCCCATCCATGGTGTGTTTCTCAGTAGGAAGAAGAAAGGGGGGAAAAAAATACTCCTGAAATGAGCCTTTCCAAAAATGAAAATAACATTTTATCATCCTGGGATTTTCAAGAATCATGAAAAGAAATTGTATTACAAAATGCATCTGAAGATGGAATTTACTATCTTAATGGATTTCTCTGTAGAGTCAGGCTATCTTTGCTCTTTCAGCAAAACTGGGAATCCTCAGGTTTATCCTTATGCACAGGGTGGGAGAATAAAGATGTTGGAACCAGTCATTTACTTTGAAATTTTACTGGATTTTGTTTGCATCTTTAGTTTTTTCAGCAATTTTAACGCTTGCTCCATTTGGTTAATACATTTTGGGTCTCAATATCATTCTTTTCTCCCTGTTCTTTTCTTTCTATTCCTTAAAGGTTTTGTTGGTAAAATTACTTAGGAAGAGGGCACATAGTTTTGAGAAAACCTTTTTCTACCTAATTCAGACATACGTATTAGATGGATTTTAGCTCTTTATACAGCTTATAAAATATTTAATGAGACACAACAGTGGGAGTTTTTAAAGTCATTGTATGTGACATTACATACGTGGACCTACATTCACTTTTTGTTTGACTCTCTTTCTTTTTTCTTTTTCTCTCTTTTTTTTTTTTTTTTTTTTTNTTTTTTTTTTTTTTTTTTTTTTTTTTTTTTTTTTTTTTTTGCATTGTCTGGAAGTTGAATCTAGTTCTGTTGTACTAGTCTCTCCCATAGGAGTAAAATTCACTCAGTGACTATCTTTTTACATCCACTTAAAACATTCTGCTTCTGCAGTTATCCATTCTGTTAAATGCAAACACCAGAAGAGTCTGATCAGCATAAAAGGGTATAACCACAGAAAAAGTAAATTCAATGGTTTTGATGAAAGCAAGTCTTTGACGGAATTTAACCTACTATGAGTAAATTTCTTAAGTTCAGTGTTTAAAAAACTTTACAAGAGAAGAGGCAAAATGCTGCCAATATTTCCAAGAAAATGTAGTATAGAAATGGATCAGACAGATCATCAAACAGATGGGTGCCAGGACTTAACCACACAATCCACCTTTTCCCTCTGGTAAGGAAACCAGATAAATTGATAAAAAACTCAAAATGCGTGAAAGAGGATGTCTGCTTCCTGGAATCCTGAGGTAATTTTTTGAGAGTGTATGTTTGTGTGTATGTGGCTCCTCCTCTGGATGGTCTCTTCTCCCACTCCGATTTAAAGGAAGTATTGGTTATTATCCAAATTTGAATATATCCCTGCCATACTGTAATCATAATCCCAGTCTATCTGACAGAACATTTGCTAGAAGAGTTTAATTTTTCAGTACCATTTTTCCTCAGTTAGAGCTACCTTCTATTCAAACATTATAAATGAACTTTCTTTTGAGTCCCTAGGAAATGCACTGTATCATTCACCTCCTGTCAGATTAGCTCTTGTTACCTGATATCTCCTGTGGAAAGTACAGAGGGGATCTCAGCAGTTATAAACTCTCCTTATCTTCAGGTTCTTTGGACAGACTTCAGATTTCCCCTGGACCTTCATCTTTAACTTTTTCAAATTGTTTTACAGTTCAAATTTTCAGCTTCATACCTGATTTCCCCTCCTACTTTAGGTACTTTTTATTTATAGGTAGAGAAAATCAGCTAAGTAGGGCTTACTAGACTTCATTTTTCATTGTGAGTTACTTTTCATACATCTCTTAAAGTCCTTTTTGTCATCTGAAAATATATATATTGAAGTTCCTGGACAACTGAAACCAGATTATATCAGATTACACTCACTTTCCATGTTTTCTTTTAATAGATAGGCACCTGTCAGATATAAGAGGGCAAATGACATCTCATTGCTTCTTAAATGTGGTCTTAACCTTCATCAGTGGTGCCTCACCTCACTATTTTCTGCTTGAATTTTTTATTTCCAAGTTTGCCAAGACATTTTACATTCCTACACACATCCTTCAGCTGCATAAAATTAATGGTGTGACAGAAGGAAGATTTAAAGAGGAAAGAAAAATTTTGTTTCTTGATTCTTCAAATCTGGATGTACTTAGAAAGCTTGTTATATCTCAATTTTTACATCAAAATGAAAGAAGGAGGAAGTCTGGGAAAAATAAATGTGTTGTTGAGCAATGTCTTACTTCTGCAAAAGACTCAGGACTTAATGATACATAGAGATCGAAAGATGGATCTCTGTATTCACTACAGTCTGGGAATTTCTTCTTTCTCACTCTGGAACTTCCATCTCAGCTCAACACATACTTTGCTCTAAAAAACTTAGAGATGCATTTGTTTGCACCTAATCTTCGATGTCCAATGAACCAGACATTATTATGGGAACCTTTCCTGAAATGGAGTAACAAAAGAGAAAAGACAAACTGCCTAATACTATGTAGTGCCTGTACATTACTTTCCAGCCACTTAGATTGTCTTGCTAATATTTTTTGAACATCCTCTCATGTAGGTCCAAATCCATTATTTCCATACATGATGAAGTGTAGGATGTAGCCTTAGGTACTTGAGTGATAGGATTATGACAACATAATGATAGTATTCCTAATAAAATCCCATATATATGAAACAGAAACACAGAATCATAGAAACACTTAGGTTGAAAAGTTCCTCCAGGATCATTCAGTCCCACTGTTAACCCAGCACAGCCAAGTGCACCACTGAACCATGTCCCAGAGTGCCACATTCACATTTCCTGAATACTGTCCAGGGATGGTAACACAAACACTTCTCTTGACATGCTGTTCCAAAGCTTGACAACCATTTTCATGAAGAAATTATTCCTAATATCCAATCTAAATCTCCTCAAGCACAGAATGAGTCCCATTTCCTTTCATCTTGTTGTTTGTTACTTAGGATAAGAAACCAACCCCCCCGGCTATAACCTCCTTTCAGGTAGCTGTAGAGAGCAAGAAGGTCCCATTTCAGAATCCTTTTCTTCAAGATAAACAGCCTCAGCTCCCTCAGC
>WAAE01011395.1:0-23414 GCA_013400495.1 Nicator chloris | reverse complement strand
TTCAGTTTCAAAAAAAAAAAAAAAAAAACAAAACTCCAGGGGGGTTCTTTTACTATGCTCATTTTGTGAAGTCATTGTTCAAACAACTGTTTCCTTTGGAGTCAGTTCTGTCTCCTTTGCTCCAAATGAGGGAAATATTTTAGGTAAGCCATAGTGCTGGCATGAAAAACGAAAAAGAATAATTACTCAGAACAAGATGTCTGAAAATCTTTGCTGCTACATTATTAATTGTCATGACAAAACATTTTCGCATAGTTTTAATTTTTTTTATGACTTACATCATAAAACCCGTATTTCCCCTTTGCTGTGCAAACATTAATTATTTAATTTCTTATTTTCTTTTATTTTGTCAAGTTGTTACTGTTTTCACCATTTGCCTGAAGTCCATTATACTGTTAACAAAAATGCCATACACTTTTGAACTGATTATATTTGTGTTCAGCAACAAGTTCAGTAAAATCAAATTTATCTATTTTTAATAAAAGAATCATTTGCTTTGTGAACAAGAATAGAACACTTTTAAAGATGTGAACAGAAGAGATGACAGAATAGATATGGACTATTACTATGTTACATAATTCTGAGGTTGGATTTTGCTACTGAAACACAGTTTGCATTTTCATATGTAAAAGTACTATATTAAAAAAACATATTTGTTTTATTCTTAGCCACAATAGGATCACATAAAGTGAGTGTATAGTTGTTAGAATGCATTCCCTAGATGCAAAAAGGGTTTTCAACCACAGTATAAGTTCATTGACTGAGCTTTTTATGCTGGCATGACCATGGCAAGAACCATTATACTTCATGTACACTACCCCCTTCTCAGAAGTAAAATATTTTTCTTCAAAAAGTGTGGAGATATCTCCCCTTATGCCTTTATAGAACAATCTATCAGGTCATCTTCAAAGCATTTTCTGCATTTCTCTCTTTTAAAACTTTATGGTTAACTTTACTTTCACTGAGGAAGAAATATTCGTAAGTATCTTCATAAGAAAATACTGTCTTTTTTTATACTTACTCTTATGGAATAATTTTTGTGCAGACTGTGTGAATTCAGATCTATGGGAGATTACTCATTTATCACAGAAAAGAAGTCTTAGAAACACAGAGTCGTTGGGATTGAAGGGTCATGGAGTCCAAGCCCCCTGCAATAAGCAAGGACACTGACAACAGAGCCCCATTCATCCACACTTCAAATGTTTCTCAGGGAAAGCTACAACGTCTCTGATCAGTTATGAGGACCATGAAATTGATAGAAACAATGTAAAATATGGTATAATAAGAGTGAACTTCAGTCTCTTGAAAATATCAAAATTCAATCTGCAAATTTCATCTTCAAATCACTGAATTTGGTAGCAAATTTGGTTATTTTTTATAAAACAGAGACAACAAGTTTTGTTTCTTTTTTTTTCTTAAAATACTTTCAATGCAACTAGAATAATTCAACAAATCTGTAAAATGGTCTTAAAATATCCATATTCAAGAAAATAAGTCTTACAGGTACACCTTTGCAACAATATCAGGTATAGGATACCTTAAAAAGACAGTGACAGTTTATTTCTTATGCCAAATCTTGCAAAGCCCTTCAGTTTATGTAAAACTGTTATCCATATAATTGATGATTTCCATGGGATCTTATGACAAAAAGTTAATTTCTGAACTGTACATTCACAAGCTTCTTATCAACAAATTTCTTTGTTCAGAACTTTTCCCACGGAAATAGCTTCATCTGAATTGAAAAATTATATACAGTTCTTTGAAAGCAGTTTGGGAAAGCAAAAAAAAAGTGGAAATTATTACAGAATTGCAATTTTCAATGCTGCAGCAACCACAAAGACTCTGCCTCCTCATATTTAAAAGAAATAAGGTTGACAACATTTATTATGGAAACTAAGGCATCTGATATTCCAAAGAGGCATTTTTTGTCCAATCATGTCTAGTTTAAAGAAAAGTCATCTTCATTCTCTGCTTCAAGAGAACATATTAATCATTTCATAGAGTAGCCGTTTAATGACACAATATTAAATATTTATTTGAGCTCAATGCACGATGTCCATCAAAAATTATGCTCGATCTATCAGAAAACTGGAAGCAGTGTATTGGTTATATAATTCAAAATGGTATTTTCGTAGAGCTTATCAGGGACTTGTTATCATAACAGGCAATTAGAACAGGAACAAGTTGCAGTAGTTTTTTCAGAGCACATTCACTGAATATAATAATCTATCTTTGCAACAGATGTGATAAGCTCAGAATAGCTTAGTGACTGTTTTTACTCGTTTTTTTTTTTTTTCATAAAGCATGATTAAAAGCTCTATTATTTATTAGAAAAATAGTCCTTCTTCTGTGTTTAAACAAAAAGTGGAATAATCCTACAAGATTACGAGTAAAATCATCCAGACTAGAGTACATAAAAATAAATCTCTTAAAGGAACTAGTATTTCAGACAAGATGGAGCTGTTCCAGTGTTGTATTTTAAAGATCAGATATAAGTTTCCTAAGTGACTGTTATAGATAAGAGTAAGAAAAATATATATGACATTTCATTTTTATTACTATAGATAAGATGCAGATAAGTATTCTCTACAAGTGAATTATGTAATGTTCCATAAATAGCTTTTATTAAAAATAGCCTGTGTGCTTAACAAAGAATTATAGGTCTTCTACTACTACTAATACCAGTAAGAATTTACAGTAGGAAGAAGAAACCTGAGTTTATGACAGCAGACAAAACTGCCAGATAATTTAAATACAATATAATTAACCAAACTCTGAGAAACTGTGGTGATCTTAAAAAAAATTTTTGAAAGATTTATGCAAGCACAGTTTGGAGGACTCAAGAGAATGAGCAGGCAAGGCTCAATGAAATACTCAAGGCTCAAGCTGAATTTCAGTAATAGGAAAAAGACCACATTCCAGTGGCTGACCATATAAATTAGGCACACCTTGGATGATTAGCCAAGGGAAGTGGATGAATACAAACACAATATAAGAATTTTTAATTTAAGGTTTTGCTAGTATTTCATTCTAACCATAGATAATAAAAGATTTTCAGGGAAAGAACTAGAATTGAGTAATAGGCAGTATGAATTTTACCATGGAATCCATTAGATTAAGCAAAATTCATTTGATTAAGTGAAACTATGCACAGATTAGAAAAATTCCCTTTTGTATACATTGTTATATTTTATGTAGTTATTTTAATTTTGCAGTGTTATTTCCTATTAGCTTTCCTGCTAATCATTTGGTTTCAACACGTTCACTTTTATGGGGACCTAATTAATCTGAGTAGTCTTCCACATCACATGCAATATCTTTTTACTATAATTAAATTCTATTTTCAGATACTTATAGCTTAAATTCCACATGTGCAAAATACAACAGACAATTATGATGCAAATTTTAAATACGAAAATTACTAAACTATTAAAGGATTTTTAATATTTCCCACTGCATTCTCTGAGGGCCCATTTCATTCACCTGAATGTCAATACTTGTGCAACCAGCTCATAGAGATGCTCCAAATTTTCAATTGAAACTTTAAAACCTATTTGTCTTCACAGTTCACTTAATTTAGATTTGCTTTTTTTCACACAGAAGTCTAGATTTCTCAGATTCATTTTAAATGCTAGTTACGCTTAAAATGAAACTAAATTTTTATTTATAAGGAAGAGGTTATGTTTCTGAATACTCTGAAAGATAATAAACTTTGGATAACTAGGAAAAGGACAAATGAACCAAGGAATTTGATCTTTGTTTGCTGGTTTGTTGTGTTTTTTTGGGTTTTATTTATTCTTAGCCAATGGATTTTCCTCTAGCTATTCCAGGTTTCCCCAAGATTAAACCAACATAGAGTTCTGTCTGTTCAATATCACTCCAACCTCATAGTACTTTAACCTCCTTGACTCTATGGCAGCTAAAGCTCTTGCACCTTCTCCTCAGTTCCTCAAATACATAATTCTTGCTGTCTCCAAGATGATCTTTCAGATCCCTTTCTCATACACTTACTCAGCTCCAGTTACAGAGACAACTATTGACATCCTCATTTTTCATTCTTTGCTTATGTGTTTCTAACTATTGATTTAATGAGTAAAACTTCTGTCTTCCCTGTGGCCTTCTCCAGATGTACCCTTCCAGTGTGTCCAGCAATTACTGCTTTGCTTTCAACTGTAATGAGGATAAGATTTGATGTCTGTGTGTACCTTTCCAAAATCACAGCTTCTGGCTTACTTTGACAGTTTTACAAAGACAACAAATGATGCTTTAAAAAGAAATTTCTGTATTGAGAGCAATTTTTCCTATTCTCCTTCACACTGTCTGATAAATCTAGAAATTCATGCCATCAGGATTATGCACTTAAAATATATCAGTGGCTTAATCCTACCTTTATCAGTCTTTGCCAGTTAAGTGATATTTCTTGAATAGAAATGTAAAAGTACAAGCTCTTTTTTAAAACAAAAAAAAAACCAAAACAAAGCAAAACAAAGCACCCACAATTTTTTTGTTACACTGCAAATTATTTAAGATCTCCTGAATTAATAATACATTTTAAAAGTGACTAAATGTATTTAACAATTTTGTTTATTCTAATAATTGACCTTAAAAGCAACCCTATTTCTCAAATTAGAAGCTTATGAATTTCAGAAAGCTGAAGCAGGAACCAGAATAACTAGGGGAAAGAGCTAAAATGTGGCTGAGCATTATTTAATTTCTCTGTTGTCTTTTTTTTAGCTTACAGTAGAAAATCAGATATTAGTACAAGAAAACATTCAGTTACCCTAAAGAAGGCATCAGATTTTTTTTTTTTTAATGAAGAACTCATTAAAATTGAAAGGACAGGGGGAGGCTAGGCTATCTTGGCTGTCCAAGAAGGGGCAGGACAAACAGCTCACCTTACTACAGAAGCAACAGCAAAGCAATATTCAGTCTGCTGAACATCTCAGGTGAGGAAGCTCTAAAACCAAGCTTGTTTCCAGAGGGCATAACATCACCAGTTTTAAAAATTCTCTTGAATGAAAAATTTATCCTTTATATGCTAATTGATTCAGTAAAAAGATCAACTCAGTTATTAAAAGTAAGAATAAAAAAGGAAAACCAGAGGGCAGGGGGTATCATAAGTGGCTTTATGAAAAGAAAGAATAAAAACAACTGTCAAGGAGAATGCTACCCATTCTCATTATAAAGCAGATTTCTCAGCTACTCTGGCTTGAGGAAAGGTATGCAACGGAAGAAAAGAAGATTAGTTTTTTTCATCTGACTGATTATGTCTGACATACTAGTTTGTCAATACAACATATGAAATAATAAACATTTTAAGGTTCATAAACAAGACATAAATGACTGCTGCAAACAGTCTTTCACCCTGAGGGAGTGTTGGAGTCCAGGGCACTCCTCTGACTGCCCTGGAGGGTTTGAGATCCTGGCAGGGGGTCAGGGACCCCCCTGCACAGAGCCCCAGAGAGACACTGTCCTGGATCTCGGTCCATGGAAGAGCTTTCAGCTTGTGAAATGAATTACAAGTCATGAGAATGTAAGAAAAATAATAGTTAGTAATAGTACTTAAGTGATCACAGGGTGCAAATGTAGAATATTAGGATTTTTAGAAAGGGGTCAGAAGAAAAATACGGAGGATCTGGGTGTGGTCGTTGTCCTTTTTGTCCTTCTCCTTGTCATCCATTTTTCTGCTGTGGTGGCTCACAGGGATTGGTGTAGGATAGAGGTGACATGTCTAACATTAGAAGTAGGCATTGGTGATTAATAGTAAATAAAAGATACGTAGAATGTAGTATAAAAAGTTCTGCCTGCCTGTCGTGGGCGGGAGTCGTCTCAAGCCCTCGCTGCAACGAGACCTTGGCAGGGCACAGAAAGAATTTGTAGATAAGAAATAATAAACAACCAAGAGAAAACCTGAAACAGTGGCTTTCGACTCTTCTTCTGCTTCAGCACGGGTCATTCAGGGAAAAAAGACTCTGATCTGACATGTCTTGGGAATCACAAACCCGAGAAGGGAGTGTGGAGTTTAATTTCTTCCTGCGCCAATGTTTCTATTGGCATTCAGTATCCACATTTAAGTTTACCTACACAATACATATTGTTATGACAAATAAATCAGTCCAGCTAGCCTTGGGCAGCCTTTCAAGTGTTAGTAAGTATTCTGAAGTACACTTTAATGGGGCTCATAACACATAATATGTCATGGATCTCAGCACTTGTCCTATCCCAGGGACTGTTGAAAGAATTAATCTCATGGCAGTAATGCTTTCATTATTTCTCTGGAATGTGGAATATCAAACCCTCCAATCACTCTTTAGTGGCATGATGGCATGCATTTATCTTCAGGTGCTGGCTGGTATCACCAACAGTCTGTCACACTGCAGTTTCTCAATTCTCCATTAAAAATTAAGAAAGGAGGCAGGATTGTTGTGTGAGATATTACTTGTATCAGTGGCAGTTTCACTGAGCTACTAAATATCTACCTTTTATATATATACAATAGAATATTTCCCAAACAAGAGAGAGAGTGCTTCTTGTACAAATAATATGATGCTTAAATATAATTGATTTGATCCTACTTGCATCCTGAACGTGCCTCTCCTATATACTGCATGGGGAGCTAACAGTTATGCACTCCAAATTATTGGAGTGCTACACTGTGTCATTTGAACCATAAAAATCTAATCTGAACCTGAGAAATCTTTCTTTACATGATTACTGTGGAACTGTCCCTTTTGGAAGAAAAAAAGTTTTCATTTATCATTCTGGACTTTTATCACAGAAACTGGATACTCAAAAAACGCTTGACAAGCCTTAAATGGAACATGGTGCAAACGTGCAATACTTTTTATTAGCATTGCTGTGAGAATGAGTGCTTAAAAGTTTCCTAAAATGTTTTCACAGTCTTCATTTTTGCAGATGACAAGAGAAAAATTCCATGAGAGCTAATTTAGAAGGAAACTAATTAATAATGTGCTTATTCCTTGTACCCATCTTGCTCCCTATCCTTGGACTGGCCTTATATAAGATGATAGAGATGGAAGAGTAACATGGGCCAGAGTTATGGCTGAATCTTCTAAGCATGATCACTAATGTGATCAGGTGGGAGGGAAGGCACTTATCACCGCAGGACAAAGGCTTTTGAAACATGAGATAATCAAAAGAAAGGTAGCACACACGTTATCTGGCACCATTACTCTGTCATCAGTAGAGCTGTGATGACCAAGGGAATAAAACTTTGACCCAGACATCTAGCACTAACTTTCCATTTCATGAACTCAAAACCAGATCTGTGCATGACCCCATGCTCTGGGTAGGCTGGAGAGAGCATTCCAGGGATCTCACTGAATATCCATCCTCCTTTCCTTTAAAAGCCCTAGGACCCTGCCTCTATTCTCCCAGCCCTATCTCCCCTTCCCCCAACACTCCCCTCTCCCATGGTTCCTTTTGTTCCCAGGAATCTGGTGTCCTCACTTGCCTATCTCCCTTCAGGAGACAAGGTTCAGCAGGTTTGTCACTGGTGAGTGACGCTGACCACAGAAGATGACGGGGTTCTTTCCTTCCATTGCCGCCAACACGCATGAAGAAACTGAAACGTGAACAGTATTTTTAATCTCAGATCCTTGGAACCAGAAATCAGATGAAAAATGCAATAAAAGTTAATTGTAATCTGACTCCAGAAAAATGACTAAAATTCTCTTTTCCTTCTGTCTTTAACAGACATTAAATAAAAGCCTTTAAAAGTGAATTATATACTAAAATCACAACATCCATAAGCAAGTAATATATATTAAAACTGTAATTCTTGGTTTTGAGTAGAATTAGTATTTCTGATTTTATACCTCAACAATTCTCAAAATAATACCCTTGTCATAGTAAAGTGTCATGTTTTTGACAAAAAGATTTTGCTTATTACCAAGATATTTCCTACAAGGGAAGAGCTGGAGAAATCTCTTGGGCCATTAACTCCTGCCTAATTATAATTAATTATTGTGCTAGAGTAGAGTAGGTATGCAAAAACAACCTCAATGCTCCATTGTATTGGGCAGCCAATTCACACTTAGAACAAGAAACAGCCCTTGTCAGGTCGAGATTCTGACCTGAACCACACAGAGGAACAGGCGGTTAGAGGTGAGTGTACAAAGTCACAAGGCAAATAGACACTGGATCAGCAACCTGAATCCCTAACAGAATTCCTCGTCCATGCTGCTTGATTTTATGTGTGAGAACATTTTTAAGGGCCCTTTTATAGGCATAAAGTATTTTCATTACAAAAGATCACCAATGTGGGTCCAACAGTAGAGATGGAGGATCTGAACAAAAATATAAAAGTGTGGATGTCTTTTTTTTAACCTACATCTTTTGGAGCATGAAATTTACCAATTTAGAGGACAGTAAATGAGGCTGTAATGAGCAAACTAGTCACTACACTTTTATATAGTGTCTTGTTAAAAGGATGTATGATATCAATGGTTTTCAATGAGAGTTATACAGGAAACTTTGAACCCCTGTATTGTAAAATCAGACCCATCACAGGAGAGTAAGAAAAAAAGTGGTGTTCTGTTAAGAGAAAACAAAATGCTGAGTGGATGTAATTTTCAAGGAAAAAATCATACATACCGAATTCTAAGTTCTTGGATGAAGGTTTTTTTTCAAGGAAATGAACTAATTGTGCTATCAAAAATGTAGCCCATTTCTTATTCAGAAAACCAGAAACATTTATCATTTCCTTTAATATTACATCGATATAAACTCCAGGAGGACCATCAATCTCTAGAGGAAAGGAGCCTGTTTTATCAGGTGGGAAATAATAAATGTCATCACAAAAAACAACGAGGCAATTAAACTTAACAGTCTGCTGACACTCACTAACAGAAATAGTGACAGAGGTTTCTATTTCGGAATGACCTCCGGGTTCATTTTAGAAAGCATCTTTTCAGAAACCCAGTGTTTTATCTCATCAATTTGTAGTAGTAGTAGTAGGAATAATGAAGTTCTTGTTCCTTGTAATAGAAATACATCGAATCCATGTTCAATGAGGCATGGACACTGTATGTTTCCCCTTGGAGAATGGCAATTGAAGCAGTGAAGTGAAAACTTCTATTCATTACTTTCTCACCACAAAGAGCAGTTTCTCTGTGTGTTTACAGCAGAGCTTGTGGGTCCAAGATGAATGTTAAGAACACCTCTTTCTGCTTAGTGATTCTTAACTGGTAATGGTAAGAAACAAATTATCTGCTCTGGTAAGAGCCAGAGAGAGGGGCAATAATGAAAAATACCAAACCCAGTAATATTTAGTTTAGAAAGAGAAATAAGAGGTCTGTTTGAGAAGTATTCAAAAATGAAGAATTATAGTAAAAATGAACATTATTTTATATTTTTCTTCTATTTTGGTCTTATTGTTTGTTTGGTTGATTTTTTTGTTGTTCTTTTGGGGGGAGTTTGTTGTTTTGTTTGATTTGTTGTTTGTTGGGGTTGGGGTTTTTTTTGGTGATTTTGGTTTGGTTTTGTTTTGGTTTGGTTTTGTTTTTGGTGGTTTGTTTTGCTTTGTTTTGTTTTTTTGTTTAAGGATGCTATGCTATGTGTTGTGATTTTGGGGGAAAACAGAGCACTGAAGATACATTTACTACCTTTCAAGAATAAGATGCATTTTCAACTCCTTTATAAACATCTAGATGTCTCAGAGCAGGGCCAGCTACAGGATGGACAGCAGGAACCTACAATTTAAAATTCTGTAAAGTTCAAAGGAAACTGAAAAGTACAAAGTATGTAGCCATTACATGAAATTCTCAGAGAACCTTTACATTATTGTAAAGTGAGCCTACGAGTAAGCTGGAGAGGGACTTTTTACGAGGGCCTGTGGTGATAGGACAAGGGGAATGGCTTCAAATGGACAGAGGTCAGGTCTAGATTAGATATTAGGAAGAAACTCTTCACTTTGAGGTCGGTTAGGCATTGCAAAGGCTGCCCAGAGAAGCTGTGGGTGCCCCTTCCCTGGCAGTGTTCAAGACCAGGCTGAACAGAGTTCTGAGCAACCTGGTCTAGTGGAAGGTGTCCCTGCCCACAGCAAAGGGTTGGAACTAGGTTTTATTTAAGGTCCCTTATAACTCAAGCCATTCTATGATTCTGCCCTTATGTTCCAACGCCTAATATCTGTTTTTTCAGACTACAGGTTTTGTCAATAGCTTAATAGATTATTCATCATCTACTTTACATTCATATTATAGTTTCTACTGATTGCAAAACTTTTTGTCTCTTCTTCCTTCTGCATAATTTTGAGAAAGTTTTCTTTTTTTCCAAGAAAAGTAGAAGACATAGAATTCTACATAATAATTTCATTAATTATATGTGTGCATATATATTTTGTTCAATTTCTAATGATATTTTTCCTTTAAAGGCATTATATAATTTTCTCAGAAAGGGTGTAATGAAAATTATTTCTGGAACAAGTTTTAGTTAAACTGTTCAAGGTTCCTAATTTGAACATGCTATTTTTAAAACTGCAATTCTAAATATAGGTATTTTTTTTAAATGAGGCATGAGACAACTGTTAGACTGGGAATAGTTTATGAACAAAGCAGGAGAATGGCAAAAGATTAGAATTCTTCTCCTCTCTGTTTTCCTTTAAGAAGAAAGGTAAGCAAGCAAATGCTGCAGCATTTCTCAACTGAGACCCTAAAATTGATGGGTTTGAAAGCCCCTGAGAACCATTTATCTGTCTGCAAAAAGAATATCAAAATATCAGCTTCAGAGCTGTTGTGAAGTTCAAAGTCTTTTGAGGCCTTTTATTGAGAGATATAAAACATTATTATTCACTGACCAATTTGCAAGCATATGCTGTTGCTTTAAACTATTTTTATTTTAAGTGACTGGAGCAGGTAAGCATATGTCTACTAAAATTAATGTTTCTCATATGAACCTCTTTTTTCTTTTTCAGACAGCTCTGCACCATATAATGAAGCAAAACCTATTAAGATACAATGCCATTATGTCTGACAAATGGAAACAACGTTTTCCAAAGTTCACTGTTCTTCTACATTCTAACACTGAACCAAAAAATACTTATCTTACTTAAAATCTGAAAGAAAACATTACAAAATACCCTTAAAGAAGCCAGATTCACTTATATTTTTACTACTCTAGAGTAGGGGCATGTTGATATTTATTGCTTATATTCTATCTATTGATATAGTCTACCTACACTTCTATGTGTACAAATATATTTCCTCATTGGATAGGATAATTCTATTCCTTTACCCTTCTATTACCTGAAAAGTAAGAAAATAGTTCTATTTTGCTTACATGGTGCAGAGATGCTGTGAAATCTGGGTCATTTACCATAAACCACTGAAAAACACTAAAATCAAAATTGGTTCTGTGATCAGGGAGCCATTGTGCTCAGAGCACAAAACAAGCTACAGAACCTGCCTTGGGGAATTTGCAGAATTTATCCTTGAGGTAAGTTTGACAGAGATGAGTCTCCAGAGACTCATCTTCTAGCTGCAGGCTAATGTCAGACAGACATTTCTTGTATTCCTGCTCCATTTCAATAGAAAACTTGTTTTCTTACTGGATTTCTTTGCACTGTCACCCTTTAGACCTCCTGCACTGTTCATCTCCTGCAGAGCAACTGCAGCTGTTGCCATCTCCTGCTCACCTTCCAGCACCTACCCAACAGCACTGATGAAGTTCTGCATAGGGCCAGCGTGTTATAAGCCCCGTGAGGGTTCATCAGGCTCTGAGGGTTGACCAGCAACCTCCCAGAAATGGCTTAAGAATAATTAGCAAGACAGCTGGATAGGAGGTGTTTTGAAAAAGCAAAAAGGTTTAGCTAAAGAGAAAATAACAAACTATACAGAACAAAAGGATAAAAGCTGTGCACAGTGCAGGGAAGTCCCTTGCACCTGCTAGGACACACCAAAAAAGCCCTGAGAATCTACGTGCTCTCTCTTAAGTATTTGATGATTTAGGAGGGAATTTTGGCTTGCTGCCCAACAGAAAACAGCTACCTTCCTCGAGGAACAGCTCAAAGGTCCAACAGATGCTTTTGTCCTGGAACTGGGCCAGTTATGGTGGGAGAAGCACAGAAGATTCTGGTTCTTTTTCCTTAAAAGTTTCAGGGCTGGAACTGAAACTCTTTTCCTAATATGGAAACACCTGGTTAGGTGTGGGGATGCACTGCAACACACCACCAATCCATCACCCAGAGGAGTCTACTTGGTTTCCCTCAAGAGGCTCACTAGGCAAGTTTATTTTCTTCATCAAACGAGATTTACTGAAATGACATTTTTTTTCAGTCTTACTTACTTGTATAGATGCTATTTGAAAGAAGAGAAAATTTGATTTAAAAGATCAAAGGTCATGTCAAACTACAAATGTTTTACACAGTTTACTTCTAGTATTGTGTACATGTATTCCCAGACCTTAGGCTACTAGATATTATAAGAAAAGTAAACTAGGATGTTTTTAAAAGAGCATATTTCTTTTGATATTCTATGTTATAAATTGCATAATTTCAGAAATTAACTGTACAGTAGTGGAAAATGCTTCACACTTCTTCCTGTGTATCTCCTTTCCCTTCTCCATTCTTTGATTTATAATAAATATGATATATATTTTTTTTTTCTGAAAGCCCTTGATTTTAAAGAATGTAAAACCAGACTATGCTTCCTGGATATCAGTTTATCAGTTTTACCTTCTTACCTCACCTTTCTCAATAGATACTTTTCTTTGCAATATTTTTGTGCTCAGCCAAAAAAAAATATATATATATAAAAGTAATTAAATATTTTTCATCATATTTTGACAAATATTGATTTTATTATTTAGTTGGTTTAAAAAGAGAAATTTCCTTGGTTAGCTACATTTCCCTGCCAAGATGTTAGTTAAGCTTCAGGATTCACAAAATATTAAGTGAAATTTTTTAAGTCATAATGGCTTTGAATTTCTTTCAGCATTGTATGGAATTACAGTTTTAAAAATTATTGGAGCCATTCCTTTAATCCAGGTAAGAACTTTCTGGAGAAGGTTTCCTATACCTAAGTCACCAGGTCATTCCGTTGTGACATGAATTTAGAGATATCACATAGAGAATGTATGAGATTGCAGAAATTATTGTTTTCTGCTCCAGCTGATCCTGCAGAAGTTCCAAACGGGAAGAACCTGAGAAGGAAGAAGAGCCATATGAGCATCTCGTTCTGTCAAAGTATTTAATGGTTAAACAGCTGCCATGTGAAAAGGTGAATTTTCTTCAACCCTTAGTCTGAGGAGGTTTACTTGACCCTTAGTGTTTGTCTGTCAGCACCCCAGGAAAGCTGAGACCCTTGTGCCTGACCAGCCTGTCAGTGTCCTGTTGTGGGGACCCCTCACCGAGCAGTCCTGCTGGATGGGAGGGCAGGACTGACTGACTCAGGGACACACACCAGCAGCAAAAGGGAGATCCCTCAGCAGGTCCCCACTGTATTTGAGTATGTTACTGCCAGTGACTGCTAGTGCCCAGGGACTCACACCAACACTCTTTATGAATATAAAATCGTGACAGATTAAGTTTTGATTGGTGCTGATGATACTATCTAACTACAAAAAATGTATTTAAACAGTACACAGACAAGCTCTAATCCCCAACAAAAATACTCAGCTTGCACAGGGTGTGATGCCTAACCAACAGGCATCCATCCCTACAGGGGAGAAGACAGGTTCAGTGCATCGACTGAACCCAGCAGTTAAAATGAAGTCTTCCCTGACTTTCTCCCTATTCTCAATTTGATTTTACACTATTTCTCTATGTTTAGGTGGAGCTTGAGTGACTCTAGTCATACACGTCTTTGTAACTGATTGGTGTAAAATTTTCTCGCTTTGCTTTTAAAGATACAGTCAAAAAGAATTTCAAATGCATGCCCAGGGAGGGGTGGTGGTACTATGGAGATGAGTAACTTTGGGTGTGTATTAACATTACAGTTGGACTACAATGAACCAAATTCATCTGAGGAGAGAGATTTCACCACAGTTGTTGGCTCCGGAGCAGGACACCTCCTCCCCTATCTGCCCTGGCTGACAGGTGTTATGTGGTTTATCAGCTGCAAAGTACCATCAGGTTCCTTTCCCTTCAAGGATTTCAACAGAGCCTGGCCACGGTGTCTCCACTCTGCTCCACGCTCTGTTCCATCCCCTTAGCAGGTGTGTGTGTTCGGGCAGTCACTGTGGAATAGGTTTGGAGCATGTCAGCTGCATTCCAGACAGGCAGCAGTAACTGTATTTTACCCTAAAATTCCTGTACCATTATAACTTGTTAGGATGTAAATATAACTCCTTGGTTTACTCAGATTGTTTCTTCCCAGTCATCTTTCCACAAGAGCATTATTAAATACTACAATTTTTCATCTTTTCCTTTCTGCAGGAAGCAACATGGATTCCCACTGATAGGTCTTGCAGGTCAAAGCTTGTATATCAGGAACAAGTATGCCTCGATTTTCCAAGCTCTGTCTTCCTTCTCAGATTTTAAAATAACAGGATTCACATCTTCATGGCCAGGTCACTATTGGAAGAGTAAAGACTGCTCCAGGTAACTGAGGTTTTATATTTCTCACCTTGGAGCCAGAATTACAGAGCCCTCTAAGGTTCATAATATTACTTCAGAATACTCTCACACAAAACAAATTTTAAAGATAAGCTTTTTGTATACAGCAAATATTTTCAAAATCCTTTCTTCTGAAAGTGTTTATGAGTTAAGATTCTTTATCAGAGAGGTAGTCAAAGCTTACCCAGGTATGGTATTTTAACTTTGTCTTTAATAACAGTTGACTCTTCAATTTGCTCTACTACAGTTCAGGGCTCATTAACATTTTTATTGTAAGCCTTGATTGCTCTGGCTAAGGATATCAGCTGTTACTAGCCACACGTTTGAAAACAAAACAGGTTTTCAGCCTTGAATATATCTTAATTCATTATTAGAAAATTTTTAATGGTTGACTGCTTGAAAAAGTACGTTATTCAAAAGCACGTTTTATAAGATGCGGTGATTCAGGTTCAGTGAAATATATAAAGATTTGTTCCTAATATAAAAGCATTTTTTTAATAATTTCTAACTAAACAAAATTGGATTAAAGACTACTGTAAGGAAAACACTCAGTAGTTTTTTTTTTTTAATTTATAAGAACACAAAAAAGGCCAGACTAAAGGTTTATGTGCTGGAGGGTCCTGCCTCTGACAAGGGACAAGAGAAGATGTTATTGTGGAACTCTATGGTCTCCATTTCAACTCTGATGGAAACCATTGCAAACATTCAGTATCAAAGATACTTAAGTAATTTCCTCGTGAAAAGACATACTTAAAAATCCTCATAAATCTGCATAATTGATTTGTAGAGCTTGGCAAAAGCATGAATCTATGAAGGCAAAATAATGCTTGACCAACCTGAAAGCTTTCTATTAGGAGCTGAATAGATTGGTGGATGAGGGGAGAGCAGTGGCTGTTGTTTGTCTTGAGTTTGGTGAAGGCTTTGACACTGCCTCCAGTCATTTGCCACTGTCTCCCTTAACAATCATCATAAATAAAGTATGGGTTACATAAGAGGACCACGAAGTACATTGAAAACTTGCTGAAAAAACAGGTCAAGAAGGTTGTGATCACTGGTACAAAGTGCAGTTGGGGGAAAGGCACAAACACTGTACCAAGGGGTGGGGACTGGATCCAGTATAGTTCAATGTCGTTGTAGAACATGAAAAAAGATGAGAGACTCCAAATATTTCAGAAGGCAAAGAGCATAGAAAAAGGCTTTATTGTCTAATTCTTACTACCTTTTTATAAAGTGTTCCAATACAGACTTAACATGATTGGTGAGTAGGAACGACACCTCTCTAATCCCATTGATTAAACTATAGAAACAGCTAAAATGTTTTGAGAACTAGAGAAGCAAAACACCACCTGGAGAAAGAATGTTTTGAGAAAGGATAGTTGTTTGCCAAGGCTGTTTTGGCAAACAGTCAAAAGAAGAAGTTTTCTTGAGGAATTTTTCCTTAGGAGAAAGTTAGCAGCTGCTAGCAGGCTAAAATCTCTCAGACACAGAAGTACCAGGCCCACAGTTCAGTATCTTCATTAGACCTGTGCTAGGGAACACAAAACACCCTCAGCAAGTTTACAGACAACACAAAAGTAGGAGGAGCACCAGATGATTGTGCTGCTTTTCCAAGTGATGTGGATAGTCTGGAGAACTGGGAAGAGACAGCTCTCATGACATTCAACAATGGTAAATGAGAAGTCCTGCACCTGGGGAGAGACCAGCCTATGTGGCTATGCATGCTGGGGCTTGACCATAAGGAAAGCAGATGAACGGAAAACTTTGGGAGGCTGGTGGACAACATGCCATAAGTGGCAAAAAAGGCCAACAGCCTTCTGGGCTGCAGTAGGCAGAGCATTGCCAGCAGGTCAGGGAGGGGATCAGTCCCCTCAGCCCTAATGTGGTTGTATTTGCTGTATCCCCAACACAGTAAGTATGTGCACTTCCTAGGGCAAACCCAGCACAAGGCCACAAAGCTAATGAAAGGACTGCAGCTCTCACATGAGCAAAGGCTGAGGGAGCTGGGAATGTCCAGCTTCATAACAAAAAGGGTCAGGGGGAATCTTATCAATTTTTGTAACTACCTGATGGGAGGGAATGAAATCTGAAAAGAAAAGGAAATCACTCTTCTCATTGGTACCGACTGACAGGACAAGAAGCAACAGGAACAAATGAAAACCCTTTTGTGAAAATACATGTTCTATCTGAGCAGAAGAAAAGGTTTTTTTAGTCTGAGGATGGTCAACACTGCAAAAAGTACTAACAATCTTGGGCTCTCTGTTTGGTTCAATACATCTGTAACTGCTGATATGTTTGAAGATGGCTGAAAGGGAAGCGTTGGTTAAGATGCACCAATAGCCAATATTCTCATGACCAGGAGCCAAGTTTGTCACAATATGAGAGCCCTAGGTCAGGTTTATATAGCAAAGATTTTGCTATCAGCATCTCAAATATCATGTGAAAGATCCCAGATTGAAATGCAGTTTTTGTGTGTGTGTGTGGTAAATTTGCCTACAGGGTCTGTCCAGGTGGAGCAGAAATCCCAGTTTTAGATCTCTCTTCATGGTCTGAAGGAGAGTTCTTCAAGAAGATTTCTTTTATGCCCTACAGAAATTTTGTGTAGGTTGTGGGACTGGACAGGGAAGAGCAGCTGCCTAGGGAAGTTAGCTTCATGGGTCTTTAAAAACAGAACAACTTCATAGAGGTTATATTATGGATGATGTCTAAGCATCTAGGTATTTAACAAGGCAGACACACTAAGCATCTGGGTCTGTATTCAATGATGGATTATGACCTACAAAGATTTAGAAGTCATAATTTTTGGAAGTGTCAGAATTTGCCAAAATGAGGTTTACTATTTTATTTTCTTTAATATAAAACAATTTCAGCTATTTACAAAGGCAACTAGCCTTTGGAGTGATTTTGGGCATTAGCCCTTATTAAAGCTACATTTTAGATGGAGATTTTTTACTTTTTTTTTTTTTTTTAAGTTTTGTGTCTCATCATGCCACCCCTTTAATATTGCAGAGCTTAAAATTTAAAACTCCCAATGTAATTCCTTGCTGGTGTTTCCAAGTCAGCAAATTAGCAACACAACACATATTATATAGGGAATAGCTCAGCAACAGAATCAAAGCCCCTCAACATTCTCCTTTTTTTAGATTTATTCTGACTTACTCTGCCGGATGTGAACCAAATGACACATCATAAACCTCAGAGACTCTTTTGTAGCTTCTGCTCAGACTGGAGAATTCCATCTGCTCTATTAAGGTTCATTAACAACCAGGAAAGTATTCCAGACAGTTTCTGTAAAACATAAAAGACAAAATTATTATATTATTATAATTAGTTGGGATTTTTTCTCATTCCACCAGAACAGCTTTAATCAGCAACTGGCAGAGGAAAACTCCATGGGACCCAGAGGCAGAGGGGCTCATTAAATTACATTGGGCGGATTCTGCACGTTCAACTCATGGTGAAAGGTATATGGTGCTATAACAATGAATTGTCTTTGGGACCAGAGTATAAATTGTTTCACATTGCATTTTAAAGGAAAAAAGCTTATCCTGTGAGGGGAAAAGTAAAAAGAGGGAGAGTGTGCAAATTATGTCTGAAAAACAAGTAAATGCACCCACAGAGAATTCAGAATCACACACTGCAATAAACATATACATCTCTACATATTCATCTGCATATAGAAAGCTTGTATTTACCTGTCCTGAATAATGCCTCCACTTCCTCTCAAGCAATATTCTCGAATAAGCTGCACACCCCCTTCAAATTGCACACACTTACTTCTTCACATAGAAGTTGCATACACTTTTTCAAACTTAATATACGTCATATGTTACATGTGTAATATTTTTACCTGAATATTATTACCTGAAAGAGTTTTCAACACTTTATCATCACAAAGCTGGAGAGTTAATCTTTCAAAATTTAACACAGCATTTATGCTTCCTTCTGTCATAAAGGACTTCAGTATACAGGAGTCACTCCTATAGAATATATTATGCAACTCAGTCTCAATGAAAATGAATTGCATGGCCAAGATCCTCCTTTAAAACACCAGTAGGAAATCAAGTCCCTGAATATGCAATATGATTCAGGAGGAAGCAAGGATACAGGATATCATATTGCTTATGCACACCAAATAGTTTATGTTGGACAAGTTATTATCTTATAATTTTATTTCTTTGCCAACCAAGCAAGCAAGCAATTTTCTCCATGCTACCTTCTGAATAGCAGGTATCTCGATATTTTTAAAAATTTGAATCAATAGTATTTCAGACTAAAAGGGGCAGGTTAATTAGTGCGATCAGTTCAATTACAGTCAACTGGTAAAACATATGATTTCAGTATGACTTTCTTATTATTTATTTACTTTAAAAAGGTTGCAATTCAGTAAATCTCGGCATTTTTTATTATTCAAGTAATTATATCAAAATCTGTGAAGTAATACATCTGATAAAAGTTAAAGAACTTACCTTCCTCATCTGCAAGAACTGCCAAGAACAGATTGGTAAGAATGACTTGTGAAGGGATCATAAACATATTACAATGCTTACGTTTCTCTTTTGGTTATATTGAGAGATGTTGATTTCCTTTTTGTTTTCATTCATAAGGAGTTCATAAGAAAGATTTCCAGAGATAAAACCTTCATGTTTCTAGGAAGAGTGCAATAACAAACACTAGTGAATTTTTGCTTTAGCTAACTGAATAATGAATAATACATAATAGTTCTGGAGTTTTTCTTGTTTATTGTTACCTAAGCACCTTTATCTGAACAAAAACCCAAACACAAGCAATCCACCAACTTATAATGCTATTAGATTGTCCTAGTGTTCTCTAACAGT
This sequence comes from Nicator chloris, assembly GCA_013400495.1. Lineage (NCBI taxonomy): Eukaryota > Metazoa > Chordata > Aves > Passeriformes > Pycnonotidae > Nicator > Nicator chloris. The sequence goes on along the minus strand of WAAE01011395.1, from coordinate 4,007 downwards.
AACACATCCAATCACTTGTTTTCTTCTCTATATCTGAAGAGTAGGCAGGTTTTCCACATATGCTCTCTGTTATTATGAAATATAAACAATGAAATAAGACATCTGGCTTATAAGAAAGTTAAAATTCCTTGAAAGTTTTACTGTAGATATTTCAGAATTCTAAATTTCGAAATCCACAAGTTTCAGAAGAATCCAATAAATTAAATTGCCAGATAATAAATTTATATTTAGATTTCTCATTTTCCTATGCAAATTTCACAGAAATTGAGACTACCTTCAAACTGTCTTTTTTATAACAAAATGAATGGCAGGTTTACATGATAAGCTATGATTATAAATAGTGAGAAGCTAATAAGAGTCTAAAATACTAAGTATTTAAAACCTTAGGACAGACAGCTAAAAATTAAGTAGGAATATGGAGTTCTTCATATAAGATTTAAAAACAAGATATTCAAGGAGAGTTGTAGCTGAAATAAAATGATGAATGTTCACATAATTATCTGTTAACTCACATTTTTACCATTGTCTCTACTCAGTAGATTGATTCCATTCCCTCAAAGAAGCTCACTTTGCTTAAGCAGACAAGGGGTTCTTGTAAAAAAGCAATCAAGACAGCCAAAAGACTAGAAGACATGCTTGACAGTTTCCCGTCACTAGCTCCTGAGAGAAGGGATAACAACTGGTTGAGTTGTTCAGAGGTGATTATTTTTTATCAACTTACCTCCTTTCCTTTGGTTAGCAAATTATATGCAGTCCACTTAAACCAGGCTTGATTATCTTTGATTATATCCATTATTCATGGGCATTGACTAAAACATTAGATGAGTGTTTTACAGAGATGGCTTGTGGGCTTTGGGTATTTGCTGTCAGTCAGATGCAGTATGCATTCAGTCACGTGTGATGGTTTCTGCTCTACAAATGTACAACTATTCTGTTATGAAAATCACACAATGTCACATTCCCAGAGTGTCATGTTGATGACAATTATTTACATTAAAATGCATTTGAATTTCAGATGCAGTATCCTTCCTAGCCCAGAGAATTGACTAAATGAAAAATGGGTATTGATGATCTTAGAAAGTAGGAATGACTTCTGAATGAGTAAATAATTTTGATTTTAAAAATTCATACAGAACTATAAAATCTCACATTTGCTATTTTCCAGGCTTGTGACTGATGCCAGCTTTAATTTTGCATTATCTTCCTATTTCAACCATTAAGGATGTCCTATAAGGACTTGTGTGTGTCTCTATCTCGCACATTTATTAAACTAAAACAATAATAAGTTATTAAATGATTGTTGTATGTTGCTGCCTGGAGGTGTTCATTCTTAGCCAAGGTTCAGAAATTTTTCAAATATAAAGAAATAATCCATATAGCCACAAAACCAGACATAATTTCCAAACTGGAATTAGGACTGGTCAAAAAATGTTAATAACTATCTAAGAATTAATATTCTGATTTATTTCCAAAAGAGTATGTTACAGTGGACCAGAACACTGGCACAACCCTTATAATAAATTAAGACAACAGATAAGTCTTATTTAAGTTCAAAAGAAATTGTTTATCTTGAATTTTTCACATAGATTTTTCCTTTTCTTTTCTTCTTTTCATGAAATAAACATATATTAGCTAAGAACCAGAATACACTGACTACTTTTTTTTTAAATATTTCTAAGAATAAACAGTAAATGATCAAAAGAAAGGTAGATAAAATTATCTAGTCTGTTCTTTGTTCCAGTAGATACATCTTCAACAAATCATATTGATAACAAGCAATTCTGATTCCCTAACAATTAATGAAGAAAGTCTAATTTCGGTTTAATCAGTTGTTTAGTCTGAATTAATTCTAATTCTGTTGAAAGAAGACTGATAACCACAGCTGCTTTAGATAGAATTGCATGAAAGGTAGTGGCTTCATTTCACAAGAGCACTTAATTAATAATCATGCAAAAAAACCCAAATAAGCATTCTTAAAAAACAGTGTATTCATGTAAACTTTAAAATAGAAAGCATCTGAAAACCCTTTGCTTAATTTTAGCTTTATAGATATATTTAAGAAAATCATTATGAAGGACTATAATGATTAGTTTGTAAAACAGCTGTAAATGCACTTTTTAATGCAGTATTTTACCAGTAAATGAATATTGTTTGTGTTCTCCAGTCATTTCTTACACACAAAGACACATTTATTCATTATTTTTATGAATATTCATGCTCCTCAGAGACAATTCAAGTGACAGCTGAATCCTAAGATTTCCATGAAGTTACCCTGTAAAATACAGCTAACATATCCTGGAGCCATAAATCCTGGTGTGCCATTACCAGGTGCACTGTTTCCATTGCAGGGCCCAGGTGGGTTTGGGGTGCCTTGTCTTCACACACTTGCTTCTGTCAGAAGCCCACCTCTGTCTCAGCTGAAGCATGTTAGACCCCTGAGGCACAAAGTCATTTGACATTTCCAGTACAAAACTTACGTTTTCCTGAAAATTTTTCACTGAGCTTTGCTCAGGACAGTCCTCCTCCAGGGACACTTTTCTAATTCTCTACTCCACTAGTGGTCACTGCAGCCCACAGCCCCTTAGCCAGAACGCCTGAAGGTATCACTGGTTTTGGTGGGATGCCTTCTGCTGCCCCACTCCTCCTTTTAGAGCTTTGACAGTGTGCTCCTGCTCTCTCAGAGCAATGGCCCTGTCCCTTCGCACAGCACAGCGAGTCACAAACAAGGTAAAACCAGAATAAGACCAGGTAACTCACAGCTGATGTCTTTTTCCAGACTCCATTACAAATAGAGTGTCTTTAACAGTGGCTTCAAAGCTAGTTTGGGGTATAATGGATTAAAAATAATGTGGGTTTTTTTGTTTTCAAAGAAAAAAATATTCAAAGATACAGAGGTCCATATAATTAGCTCTGTGGTCCTTGTTTAGTGATATAGAGAACAGTGTAGTATAATACAGAGATTGATAATATTGAGGCTGATTTTTATGATGGTGGACAACCACAGTTTACATTGATAATGCTCACTCACAAAGTCAAATAGAATAAGCCTGTTGGACAATGCCACCTTTTGATTTTCAGTCATGTTAAGGAGGGTATGGAGATCAGGTCTTCATTAATTAACTAGACTGAAATGTTTACTCTAGAAAAATTTAATTATACTTTAAAGAAATTATTTTGTCACATTGAATTTTGAAGAAAATTTGCAGCAGACACTGAATATTATAAAGCACAAAACAATTCTAAGAAGCAATATTTGACTAAAATCATTAAAACCTCACATAGTGATTCAATTGAATGCCTGTTGGACATCCACAACAATAAGGAAGGAAAAAAGCTACAAGAAAGATGTTCAGCACACATGCAAAACTATGAAGTCCTGATCTCAAACTACCATTGCCATTCAAATAAGAATTCTTTTCAAGAGGGAATAAGAACTTATACAGTTCACATAAACAAGCTGATTTGAATCAAATGGTCACCATCTGACCATATGCAGTCAGATTTTGAATATCTCCAGGGGGTGTTTGCGTTTGTGCCCATTGCCCATTGACATGCCAGTGGGCACCCCGAGAGAGGGCTGGTTTCTGCTTCATCCCCTCCTATCAGGTACTTACACATCAGTGAGATACCCCTGACTCCTCTTTAACAAGTCCCAGCTCTCAGACTTTCCTGACAGAGCAGATGCCTTTCATCACCTTTGTGGCCCTGTGCTGGGCACACTTCATTAATTCTACGTGTTCCTTGTACCACAGAGCACAGAACTGGACACGGCACTCCAGATGCGAAGGGGAACCCTGTCTGTGCATGTACAAAACATTTCAGGTTTTTCACATAACACCAGGAAGTGTCACCACTAAAGTGGCATATCAGCATGCTTTGTACATGCTGTATATGCACCAGTTTGTATAATCAGAACGGAACTGACATTACTTTTGACTACACTTTTTTAGTTTTTAAAAAACTAAAACTACTCTTGACTACATTTTTTTTTGTCTATCTGTTAATGT
>WAAE01011392.1:23761-33949 GCA_013400495.1 Nicator chloris | reverse complement strand
AGGAGGCTCTGTCTGAACATCAGAAAATACTTCTTTCACTGTGAGGTTGACCAAGCATTGCCACAGCTCACCCAGGGAGGTTGTGGAGTCTCCATCCTCAGAGATAATCAAGTCTGGACACAGTCCTGGGCAACTGGCTGGAGCTGGCCCTTCTTAAGCTGGGGCTTTGGGCAAGATGACCTTCATAGGACCTTGTCAACCTCTGCTGTTTCTGGAATTCTGTAATAATTAAATCATAATTTGTTTGTTGGGTTGTTTGTTTCTTTTTTCTTGTTGAAAAGCATAAATAGTCCAGCATTTTTTTGAGTTGGTCAGTAAAAGAACTGAAGTTTCAGTTTCTGTCCTTTTTGTGGGCTGAAACAATGAAGGTGAGATGCAGTTTAAAAACAGTGTGTGGTGGTTGGCTCACATTTTGTGAGTTTAGGTGTATGTAATGTATAAACATGTTCATTGCAAATTTTGCTTTTGTTATACCTTAATAAACCAAGTGGAGTGTTTCTTTTTTGGAACAGAATATGGCTTGTGTTTGCAGATAGCTGATTGAAACTAAAGGTTGAACTTAAGCCATGGAAGGGATGTGCACAACTTTTGCCCTTTTTGAAATGAGTTAATTTTTGGCCTGACATTTAAATTCACTAATTAAATCTTTGATTGAAAATTTTACAGAACCACTTCATTTGAGCAGCATGAAACTATTTTTATCACCTGGATTGCACTGTTTTATATTCAGACTTCTAATAAATGAAATTGGCTGACTGTTGTCTTTTAATAACAGTGAAGTTTAATACTGTGAAGTGCTTCCACTTGCTTGTTTTACTGAAGTGTATATATAGACTTGAAGAACTCTTCTTTATACTGAACAATTTAGTTGGGTTTTTTTACACACCTGAAAATAATCCTTTGGATTTATTCCATGTCGTTTTGAATGAAAACCAAGAGGCAGCCAGCACCTTAAGACTTCTAAATAGATGCAGCTGAAATCCCTCCTAAACTTCTAACTCATTTCACATACTCAGACACATCCAACCCCAAACACAGGAAGAGACGGACCAGCGCTTAACCTCAGAGCCATCCTGCAGAATTGCCAACCCTCTGTTATTAGCAGTGGTGTGGCTCCTGGTCTGCATGAAGGAGGATCCCTGTCTGCCCTACCACACTCTCCTTGGCATGCCAGAATGGTAGTAAATAGTTTAAATAACCTCCACATTTACTACTCAAAATATTCTTTTATATCAGAGCAGTGAACATTCCGGCCCTTTCATTTTCTTCTAAAAGCAGTAACTAAATAGATCCACAAGGAAAAGGAGTAAATCATACACTTAAACTTTAATTGCCTTAGAGTGGTATTCAATCCTCAAAAAAAGGCCTTGCTGATGACACATTGAGCACTGTGCAGGTTACATAAAGAACTAGTATTGAATGCACTAATAGAAAGTCTGGACCTGCATTGGCTGATTGCAGTCATGTCCCATGCACTAAGTTTCAAATGTACCAAGTTCCAGAACATGACTCTTAAGAGGCAGGAGTGGCTTTCCTGAGATGGAAAATAGAAGCATCTTTCACCAAAGAAGAAATTATCTGAGGGATGTATAGCTAAAAGGTTGGGAGACACTAATTCAGACCCCACTAATATAGACCCCATAAAAAAATATTTATATGATTTTTTGCTTGACAAACAGTCTGGAAGTCTGTGCATCTGGGTCAGTATCATATGTATGTAATTTGGTGTTGAAATTTGTTTAAAAGTTTACAAAGTTTAGGAATAAAGTTTAAAAACTTTATTAGCATGTGGTTTTTTTTAAACAATGTTTCTTCTGTTTCAGAACTTTTTGTTTAAAAAAACCTGGGACCAAAATGTAACCTCAAAACTCAAAGAGACTCTTTGAAGGTTTACACATTAGGCCTAAGCATATTGATCAATCTGAAATACAGTTTTTACACCATTTTGGTAGGTTTTGTTTTTTCTTGCTTTAATTTGATCAAATATATATATTTAAAAAACCCCATTATTCCTGGCATTCCATTAACTTTATAAACCATTTTAATTTCATTTGTGGACATTTTGGTCCATTCCACACTGTGAAGCTTTCGTTCTCTTGAATTGAAGCCTTAAGAGTTAATGCTTCTGACTTTGACTTGAGTGGTTTGCTCCAGTAATTTTATTATTAAAGTTGGAATTTTATTATTTTATTACAGTTTAGTGAGAGCAGGCAGAGAAACTTCAACGTTGTTTTAGGTAAAGGTAACAGTAGGAGAGGGATGTCCTGCTGCTGATGATCCAAGTACTGTTCAAAAGAGATACTTTCCTTCCTAAACAGCCACGTGATTCCTCAAGTAAGAAATAAATATTGCTGAAAAGCCTTTTGAAAATAGCTTTTAAATTGTTGTCCAATTTTAAGTAACCAATCCAGAGGATAAATTTAACAAGAGCACCTTTGCAGCCAGTTTGTTCTTGTATAAACAATCATGACATATGTTTAAGCAAAAACTTTTTTTACACCTTGTGGTTAAGAGAACCTGTTCGTCATTAAAAATGCCAGTAATAGAGCATGTGATGTAGCAGTGGCCTTTTCACAGCACAGAAACTAAAAGGGACTATATTACCCATGTAGTCTTGTTGATAGTAAATGTTGAAAATTAGGGAGTAAACTGAGTGTATTCATGGGGACTTTACTGGGTTATAAGTGGCAAGAATTTGGGAGAAGTACTCCTTGTAATGGTATTTACCTAGAATAGCAATGGCATTAAGACAAACAAAAATATTTTGGGTACTTGAAGCTGAGAGCATTTTCTTGCTCTGATAGCTTCTGTTCTTTCTTCCAAAGTACTACGGAAACTAGCTATTTAATATTTTTGGTAACAAGATGTCCATCCCTCGTGGTGTTTCATGGTTTGTCCTAGACACTTCAGCTACCTCCCTTTGTTTATTTGTTCATGTTCTTCCCCTTCTTGTTACAAAGGGGAGATGGGCCCTCTGGACTTGTCACTCAGGTTTATATGGATAAAATTTTCTATTCCAGAATGCATTTTTGGACTGTTGTTATTAATACTGCTAACTTACTAGAACCATCTGGCAAGGCTTTGCACATCATGGACCAGTATTCTCCTGAACAAATTCTGAGTGTGCCTAGGGAGAAGGGAGACTGAAGGAGATTCCTGTCCAACAGTTGCATACTTCGAAGGGAAAGGGAGTATGGACAGGCTGTTCTGAGCCAGCTGGCCTTAGTGCCAGCAGACGCTCCTGGCATGTTTAATTTACTATTATGGCTGCAGTCTTTGTCTTATACACTATCCCAAACAGAAACTCTGTGACTTTAGGCTTTCCATGCTGGGCATATGTATGAGGGGTTATATATCATCTGTCTATTAGATTACTTCAGGTTTCCCCACTTAGTGCTGGGTGCTATTGGAAGAGTGACTTTCATAGCTGCGTTTGGGCTGTATTTACTCAGAGCAAGGGCCACCAAGATATGCTGGGAAATACCTCAGTGGGCCATGATTTTGCATAATTGTCTAGACAGGATATTCTGGGAATGTAACCCACTCTTCTGAATGCAATGTTGTGTTAGCATTTTGGAATTTCTGCACAGCAGTAGTATAGTTAATCACGTCCCTTCAAACATGAACGTAGTAACACGGATGTTAAAAGGTGATAGAAATTTTGAGAAAATCATGTGTAAATTTAAAGGGACTTCGTGTGCTGAAATGGAACAAGGCCACTGCATGTCTTGCTTGTACCAAGAGATCAGAAGTTTGGTGTATCAGTCCAGCTGGTTGCCAAGGTATAGCAGCTGTACCCCATTTAATTTTCTGGGGCTCTTGGCATTGATGATGGTCGCTGTTGCTGGCCTTCCAATGTGGAAACACTGTTCCAAGGCTGTTGCTTTAGGTATGCCTCTTCAAGCTTGGCAGATTATGTCAAAAGGTGATATGGGGGAGGGGAAGAAGGAAAAGAAAAAGGAATTATCTGAGGGTTTTGTCAGCCAGAAATGCAAGACTTCACTTTATAGTGGCAGAAAGTGTTGCTTTTTCAAGTTTAACTTCCCAGACATAAAGCATACAAGAAGAGCTTCCAACCCAGTCCCAAACCAGAGTGGTTGTTAACCTGGTCAAAAGTTACCAAAATGTACACTTTAATTCTTTAAATGGTTGCTTGGTGACTTTTTATATGGGATCATAATTGATGGTGTCAGTTTTAATAAATAATTCAGTAGTTCTCTCTCTTTGATTGTATAGCAGGATTTGTGGATAATAGAAGTCTGAGGGCTAAGTGTGACTGATGAGAATGGATGGCACATTACTATCAATCTTGTCACTTTTTTTACCACAGGTTAAAATTGAATTTGAGCTGTTGACCATCACTCAGCATATTTGTCCTTTCACTGTGTGTGGACCAAAAACATGCTCAGAAGGCAATTATTAAACTTTGTGTGCCTGAAATAACCAGTGCTAGTTACATAGCCCCAGTGTCAGTGTTCCTGATTTTATTTATTTATTTACTACATGAAGAGTGTGAGAATGTCTTCTTAATTTCTTAATTTCATTGAGCCTAATTTTCTTGAAGTTCAGCTTTAAAAGAAATTTACACTTGTATTTACCATTGTGAAGTCAAACTATTTAATCATTTCATGTGGTGAGAAAGGGCTTATTTGGCTCTGATAATTATGATGAATGCTTTGTAGTTAAAAGCTATGGTCAATAAATTAAGGTATTCTAGTAACATTTGCTCTTCTCTGTGTTTATGCTTTATATAAGGACAGCTGTGTTTGGCTGATTCTGCCTAACTGCCTGTTTTGATTTCTTTTTCTTTATCTCTTTTTTTGCCTCAGTTGTAGTTCATGATTCATCATGTTGGAGTCTTTTCCACTCTTCAATCATCTTCAGTCCTGAGTGGAATTCTGATTGATTGTGTTTGATTCCTATCATACCTTTCTGTATCATGATGTCCAGTAATCAAGATGTTATTGGATGTTTCTTTATTTAAAGGTGTCTAGGGAGAGCAGTAGACCATTTCTATCCACCGTATTTCTTACTTGTTTTTCCTTGCAGATTTCTGGTTTTCCTTATAATTTTTGTTTCAGGGTTCACCAAGCCCTTGAATATGGTTGGAACGTGGTAAATATTACCTCTGCCATACCAGCCTGTCCCCTAACCTAAAACAGACCATTCAGTGATAATATAATGTAATTGTAAGTCAAAGAAACTTTCTTTTCTTTGAGATAAAATATATTATCACTACTTTCAGGAACTTATTTGATCACAGTCTATAGAAGAATCCTAACATTCTTTTAGGTTTTTGGGGTTTATTTTCACATAGAATAAAAGAGAAGCACTGCATGAACACATGGCAAGCTGAGCTTCTTCCATATCCCAAAAGGTTGCATATGGATTGATTATCCCCTCCCTTGCTCACTTGCCCCATGACTTCTGTGCCGGTATCAACTCTCTTCAATCCAGAAGTTATCAAATTCTATCTCTCTCTATTCTATCCAATCCATCTCAAAATAAATATCAGCTCTTCCCTACACCAGTTTCTTCCCTGTGCTCTCATCGGTAGCCCAGGGGATAGTGCTGGGAACACTCCAGAGCATACAGATTGGCCCTTTGAGCCCGAAGCTTCAGCCTAACTCATAAAACTTGCTTCCTGATTTCTCCCAGCCCTTCCTCCGCTGTCAGCACCCTTAGGAGCCATGGGCACCTGTTTCCCTCAAACCCTCTCTGGGATACCACACAGATGGCAAGTCAGGTCTGCTGCTTTGGTGCTTAGAAGTCTGGACATGATATGGTCTTCCCTGGTATGATTAAACTACCCGTGTGCTTGATATTAAATCGCTGTTCACTTTCCTTTCCACTGTATGACATTTTTTTCTCCTGACCATCTCCCACCTATCAATAACAGGGAATAATAAAATGGATGTCAGATGCTCTGTGCTGTCCCTCATGTTGACGTATGCTTCTACTTTTGTGTGTTTACTTTTGGGATGGTTCGGTATTATTTCTTGCCAAACTCTGTTCAAAGGAGAGTATTCTGTATGCCTGGCATCTATAAGCTGCCTGCAACAAGTGCATACGTGCTGTAGTTGTTACACATCCTGCATTAATCAGGAAATCTTTAGTTGCTAAGTTGGTCTTAAACGTTTGTATAAGGCCATGGCATGCTCCAGAAATGACTCATGTTCATAGCTTTAAACTTGTGCCTGTGTGTGTTCCAGCAGAGGCCAGAAGGTTAGTGCACAGCCAGTACATAGCATTTTGTGGTCTGAAGGAACTGATGGCTTGATTACCTCCCTTCACCATGAGTGATGCAGAGTACTAAGGCATATTGCAAAAGCCCCTGTTAAAGCCAAAACAAGCTTGGTTTTAGGGTCTGTGGAGTTGAACTTCACCTTTTGATGGGGAGCAGTGTGGGAAGGTATTTTGGTGGACAATTGAAGGTCCATTAAAACAATGCAGAACACTACTGCAGATGAATAGATAATATTGTTAAGCTGATTGCTACATGAAACTTTTTCAACTGAAATGAACTGCCAAGCATGTGCTGTTTGACTCAGTGGATGAGGAACTGTGCCGTGTTTAATGCCCCCCTCCACACCTGTCTGTGCTCATTCAGCTTTGTCTACAATCCTGATTTACAATTTATATCCTCTCCAGACTGAGTATCAATAAAACATGAACATATTGAGTAGATATAGTCATTATACATTTAAAATAAATTCATTTCTGGTACGACTGTCTGGAGGCTAGAAGCCTTTCATCAGGTATACACCTCAATAATATTATTTTATTTAAAGTATTGTTTCATTCACAAAACAGCATGTGTAATATTTGCAGACATCCTAACATAATATTGGGTTTCTAGAAATAGCTAAATAGCAAATAAGATTATGTTTTTGTATGACAGTCATATGTACTCTGTACCATTCTCTGAAAGGATAATGGAGCACTACTATGTACTTAAACTGGCTTAGCTTCTGAACTCTATTTTAAACCTTCATAGCAGCAAGCTTGTATGCTGTAATATATGCTCATTTCTATAATGCTAAGCTCACATTTATTAAAGCTACAGCTTCCAATAAATATCCCAGTTTGTGAAAGCACCTCTTACAACTGCTTCTTCTTTCCTTTATGATGAGCAAATACCTAGTTTTTATATTATTTTTATGTAATTTGGTTTTTCAATGGCAAAAAATTACACAATCACCACGTTGTTTCTGGTGTCTTCAGAGAGGAAGCTCAGTGGCTAATTTCAACCAATTTGACAGGAAAGTAGGAGTCTAAAAAATGCTAAATTCCTACAATATGCCTACACACCATATGGCCCAGAGCCCACTTGTAATCCTTGTAGCTATTCCTTTCGTGTGCCAGTGGCCAGGGGGCAACATGTTCCCTTTCATCACATATTCAACAGATCATCTGGAAAACAGGAGAGCCAATTTCTTCCAACAGTTTCTCTAGTGTATAAGCTCACAAGCAACACAAAGGGTCAAAACACACTTCTCGACTTCCTCTGGATAGGCAGAAGTCCCTATTTAGGGATATGTTTAATATTAAGAAGGAACTGAGTTTTGGAAGTACCTCCAATATTAAGGGATCTGCTGTTTTGGAAAGAGCTAGAGCAGACAATTTTCATGGAACTTTCTCTCTTGGCTCTGTGCCTCAGGCTGCCAGATACCAGGTGCTGTGGGAAGACAGTGAGCTGACTGGCATTCTTTTAGTGGTGTGGAGTTTGTATTTGAACTTTAGCCTTCAGAGATCTGGTAGAGCTGTTGTTATGCAGGCAGTAATTTTAAGAAAAGGTGTGCTTTTGTGAGGGGCTGTAGTCTCAGGGCTGATTCCTGGTAAAGCAGTTGACTGTCAGTGAAGTGCCTGACTCAGGCAAGATTCAAGATTTCTTTGGTCAAAGGATGGGAGGTTATTAATTCCTGGAGAACTGTGATCACTCTGTAAGTTCTTCAGCTATGTTTTTGACAAGAAGACAGTGAAGTGTCTTTCTGGATCAACAGATAAGTGGCATACCTTTTAGTATGCTGTAGCCAAGAAGATAAAAGTGCCCTCTGTCACAATTCTCATACTTTCCTAAAAGCTTGACTGGAATTAATAGCATACTTTCCCTGTGTCTGAGCATATGTGCAAACTTACAGATGTTGATAATTCAGCTGTCAGGTATGTTGAATTAATATTCACCTTCAAAGTCATACAGCTGTATGACGTTAGCAAAGACCATATTTAAAGGTAGGACAGAGAATCAAAACAAAACTGTATTATATTGTAGGGACTGGTGCATTCTGGAGAAGGAAGATGAGAGAGCAAAGTGCTTATTATTATTAAGGAAATTGCAATTTCAGATACTGCTTGCTATTTAAGTCTCCCTATTGTGAATGGGGGACAGTTTTACTGGTGTTAAACTTAGGCGTTTTCTCAATTCCAGATTTCTTTACCTACCTTTGGTCTTTGTAGAGGTGTGAATTTTTATTGTCTTGCTCAGATGATGTGCTTTTAGGTAAGTGTTCTTGTGACATGCAACTTGTGACGTGCAGTTTGCCTGTGTATGTGTATCAGTCCTGTCTGCTGCTTCTTCCTTCCCAGTAATGTCCCCTACCCTCAGTGGCTGAATTTCAGCCAGTGTTGACAGAAGGAAAGAGTTTTCAGAGACACTGAATTCATATGAAGTTCCTGAAAATCAGATGACTAATGAAGAAGATTCTTTTGCCCCATGGGAATATTAATATGCAAATACAACCCATATTAGACATTAGAGAATCCCCATGGGAACTCAGCCCTGAGGCACAAACCCATAATAAACTGCTGGTTACTGGCACTGTCTTTTTGTTTCCTGTTTTTACCAGTTGATCTCCAGTTTGGGGCTTTTGGGGGCTGTGAGGACAGGGGAGAGAGAGAAAAATAGGATTCTCTGTAAAACTAAAAAACTGGTTCACTTCTGTTTCTTTTTAAGTTGTAGGAAGTTTGAAAATTTGTTACTATTCTTCAAAGGACCAACTTTGGCTAAATCTGCCTTTTCTTTTAAAAGACATTGTGAGAAGGGTTAGGTATCCTTGACTGGACATAAGTTGCAGTCTTTCAAAAATGAAGGATGCTTTTGGCCTTTTTGCTTATGCTTTGGCCTTTCTTCAACAGTTGTAACTGGAAATACCTGCTTCATCTCACTTCTTGAACTAGGGCTAATCCATCAGTTAACCAGCATTTTGGTTTATTTCTCTTTAATTCTTAAATGGGGAAAAAAAATTACTTCAGTTTAGCTGTTGCTAAATATTAGGAAACAAACATGGGACAAAAAAACCTTGTAAAAGAAAAAGTAGTGGGAAAAGAAATATTACACTGCTCAATTTTATTTTTGTAATTTGCATTTATGAGAGGTGCCTCGTATTCATAAACATATGGATGTATTTCGGAGTGGTCTGTAGAGACTGTGTTGCCCTGGATCAAAACTGAGCAATTCTTCCTAGGCAAGCTATTGATTTAAATTGCAGGGAGCTTGGATTGACCAAATACACATACTACTGCATGTACATTATGTTACAGTTTAAAAAATTTCTACTTCTAGAGGGGTGGAAAGATACTATGTAGAATTTTTACAAAACTATGTGTATTTGGTCTTCAAGTTTGTGATGTAATAACTGTCTGTCTGTCTGTCCATCCCCTGCCCCCCTCCCCCCCACCAAAAAAAACAACCAAACCACCCCCCCAAAACCCACCCACCAAAACAAATAGCAATTTAGGCAGTCTATTTCTTGACTTTCTTGGCTAGAAGATGTAGATCTGGCTTACATTTATGATTCTCAGGTGTAGGTGTCCTGCATGCTACTGATTATTTCATTCTGGAATGAGCATGAGGTTGGTAGGGGATGTCAATAAAAGAGGTAGCCGTATAGAGTGGATAACTGATGTTACAGTGCTGAACCAAGTCAGGAACAGTCAAAGAGATTTTGTTACATGTATTTGTCTGGGACTCTAACACTGGGTTCCTAGGAAATCATCTGTGGGTGGCATTGGGATTACCCTCCAACTTTTCCTTGATCCTAAGCCACTGTAGGAATTGCTTTTCCACCAGTCCTAGGAGAGGAGTTTGTCTCAACCTGTCTTTTGTGGTAACTGTAGGTACTGATTCCTTAGAGTTGCAACTTGTGTTTCATTGGCCACGTTTCTTTTGCCCTTATTTTCCGCCAAGCC
>WAAE01011392.1:0-23637 GCA_013400495.1 Nicator chloris | reverse complement strand
TGTTCCACTGGAACAGCGTGGGGTGTCCTCCTGTCCTCTGCAGTGCTCCACTGGAACAGCGTGGGGTGTCCTCCTGTCCTCTGCAGTGTTCCAGGTGCTTTGCAAAGGGACTGCGCTGGGTCACGTGTCACACCTTCATCTGTTGAGGAGCTGATTAGCATTAGAGCTAATGATAGATACTTTGGTGATAGTGCTGAAATCCAAAGGCTTAATGGCTCAATGTAAATAGATCTGGCTTTGCCTTTCAATCTAATGTAAACAGAAAAGAAGCAGCTCCCTTTGAAACGCAAATGATTTCAGCATTAGGGTGTATTAGTGTAATGACAGCATTGAAGTAATGTCTGCTGACTTCTGAGTAGGTCAAGTAACATGTAGTGTTTGGAAGACCTGTGGTTTTTTGTGCATGAATATAGCTCAAACTGAGACAACAGCTTCTGTAAAACGAATTTGTTCTACTACAAAAAGACCGGCTTACACAGAAAATATGTTTGCATTGTTCAGAATGATGGAAAATGTTCTTAAGCTGCACTTCATTGCTCTAAAATTTTCAGGTTTTTGGTTCTTCCCCAAACCCATAAAATAAATAAAGGTATCTTGTATTAAACAGCTGTATTTTAGCAGGAATTAACATACAAATGCTTGAGACTGAAAGTTTATAATGCCTTTTATCCTTTTTATGCTTATCTGTTTTAAATAGCTTCAGTGCTCTGTGAAGACAAAGGCACTGGTGTACATGCCACTGATAATAGACAGTGTGACCGTATCATGTATGCTTCCTTAATAATGTCTGACATTATCAGATTGATTAACTCAGCAGGGGGCTTTAATCAGATTTAACTACTGTTGGCAGCTGTACACTGGCAGAATAGTAATACATCAGGGAGTAATATTGAACTTCTTTTATAAGCTGTATTAATCTTGAAACTAAAAAATGTACCATAAAAATTATCATTATTTCTAGTACTAATGCGAAGAGAAGTGAAGCTTACACATTGCTCACACAATCTCAGATCTCTTTTGAAATGTGCTTTACCAAATTTTCTGTTTTCACCAGTGCCAAATACTGATGATCTTCAGATTCTCCTTTCGTAGTTAATGGAAGTGTATCTCAAATATAGATATTTCTTTCAGGATTCAAAGACCAATAAATCATTTGGGACTCAATTACTTAAGCAGAAAAAAGAATGAAAATACTTCGTAGCTACAGTTTTAAGCATTTGTATATGTGACAAAGTAATGATAATTGGTTTTTCTGCTTTGTCCTCTTCAAGTCAAATGCCATATTATGACACATTGCTTTAGTTTTATTTAATGCAGAATACTCTCAGTATTAATAAATAAAATGCAAGCTTCAAAGATGTTAATGTAACATTCATTCATAGATCAATAGGTCAGAAGGGACAACTGTCATCAGGTGTGACCTTCTGTTTATCACCTGATATTAAGATTTTCTGAGTTAATTTTCATTTGAACTAAAGCATGTCTTCTTGAAAAGACTGACTTTTGATTGAAACAAATTAATGAAGGGGACAGGCACAGTCCTTGGCTATTTGTCCCAGTTATCCTTTGGGTAAATTGAAGTCTACATTGTTTTTTGGGGTTTTTAAAGTGTAGTTAAATGCTGATTGCGCTGCTGCCACGTTGTGCCTTTCATTAACTTTCCTGGCTTTGTATTTCTCCATAACTTCCTATTTGAAAGCAAAATAATTCCAGTTCCTGGAGTATTCCTGTTCTACAGTAAGCTTTTTAAGGTTTTGACTGTTGTTGTGGAAGGTGCCTGTGTTCAACTGGTTTTTTGTGGCACACTGTTGAGTTTTCCTTCCCAAATCGAATTTTGTTGTTATTCTGAATGTCCTGTCTGCATTTTTGCATCTTGCATATAAGACTTCGTTTCTCTTGATATTCCAAAGCTGCTATTTGCTTGTATTGATCTTATCAAGAAGTTTGGGTTGTTTGACCCAGGCAGTTCAGGGTTTTTCCATTTCTCCCATCTCTGTTGAAGCTGTAGTTATCAGTGAGGATTTAGTTTACTTCCGATTATGAAAGAAATGCGAAGCTGCAGAGCACCAAGACTTGATTTTACAGGTCACTGCTAGACTGTTTCAACTCCTCCTTTTTCAACTGCACCTAAAGCCCTGCCATTTTATTTTCTGCTTTTCTTACGTTGCAAGCAGATTGGAAGAGTATGACCTTCTCTCCTCCTCTTCCAGATTACGAGTCTTAGATGACTGACAACCCACAGCTGGTACAGCAGACTGAGCTGTGCTTAAACAATCATTTCCTCATCAGAACAATTTTTTCTCTTTTTGTGGAAAACTCTTTATACATAGTCTTTCACATTGCTTAAGTCATAATTGGAAGAGTAAGTTAGTATCTAATTTGTGGAAAACTCTTTATACATAGTCTTTCACATTGCTTAAGTCATAATTGGAAGAGTAAGTTAGTATCTAATTTGTAGAGTCTTTAGTGTCCTGTCTGGTATTTTTTGTTTCCATCTCAGACACTGGTAGGAGGTGCTGCACAGGTGAGCTTTGCAGAAGAGGGAATGATGCAGTTGACTGCAGCTTGAAAAAATCCTTATTTATGTTTCAATGGTCTGACATATCTTCAGATTCATAGATTTTGATGTCCATCTCTTCAAGGCCAGGTTGGATGGGGCTCTGAGCAACCTGGTCCAGTGGGAGGTGTTCCTGCCCATGGCAGATAGGTTGGAACTGGATGATCATTGAGGTCCCTTCCAATCCAGGCCATTCTATGATCGTTGCTAAAACAGAATAAAATCATTGGTAGGAAGTTAGGTGAGGAAATTATTAAAAGTGATCATAAATAATAAAATCGTAATGAAATATGTGAATTACTTTATAGAAATCTAATTTACTTTTTTTCTCAGAATACCAAACTTCTCGCTCCAAATGGAGCGAGATATTAAAACTGCTGCAATGTTCCTGCTGCTGTGCTGAGTTTATAATGGAAGCAACTCAGGCAGTGACAACTGTGTGCCCTTCATTATGTATATGACAGAGAATTTAATTTATATAGTGTAAGCAAGCAAAGAGATGTTATTTTGAATGTGTTTGTGATTATACAGGAAGGTGCTGTTGGGGACCTGTAAAATAGATGAGCATTGATCACTATAGCAGAGGTGGAAGAGAGTCAATAATAACATACATTCAAACAAATCAAAGCAGCATTTGAACAGTTCAAAAATACTGACATTTCAATAAGATGCAGTAAGAACCATCGAAAGTGTTGATAGCTCTCCAGTATTTCTGCATACTTGAGGGGGAGGGAGGTGGGAAAGGTAGTAAATTGATGAATATGTCAGGTATGAAGAGGAAATGCTTCTGAGAACAAGCAAATGTTTAAGCAGAATGTTACTAACATTGCAGTAGACATTGGCATCTGGCAGTCATGTAATTTATGACAGTGTGTATTTAAGCAGCAATTGCCCAGAAAGGCAGCAGATTATAAAAATGTACGAAAATATTTTTCTTATTCTCGTTGTGCTTTTTCATTGTGATTTTTTCATTTCACAGCCATCCTTTGTAAGTCTAGTACCTCTGGGGCTGCCTTGCAGATCATTAAGGTGTTTTGAAACTGCTTTTGAATGATAGAGTTTTACAGACTACTTTCCTTCCATGTGACAGAAAGTGTTCTGTGCCACTGTTATGATAGATAAAATTGTTACCAGCCTGATGTTCTGGGAGCCCTATGGGGTATACTTGTATGTATTTATTTGAAAATGTGTTATTTACAGTTTTCATTTGTTATTTCATGTCTTAAGGCCTAATTAAATTGGTTTGTGGATCAAACTGAGTCTCCAGATTTATAAAAACAAAACTAAAAAACACAAAAAAACCAATAAAAGTAACAGTAGTGATTCAAACAAACCTTTTACAGACATATATCTCACATAGTCTTAAGCAATGCTAAACCTAAATATGTATTTCCATGTTTTTCCTTGTTCAGGATAGACTTGAATAGCCCTGACTGTTTACACTCTCCTCAGCTGGCATCTGTGTGGTATTTTTGTCACATAAGACTTACTCATTTTAGCACAGGAAGGTACATTGAAGGGGTGGTTCAGATAGTCCAACATGTTTTTATGTGGGTTTGGTTGTTATTGGTAAGGCAGAAGAAAGAACATATTCTCTGAAAGGACTTTACTTCATAAAGTGATGTATGGGATGCAGAGATTGATCAAGCAGGTTCTCTACTTGCTGGCAGATGTTTTGCTCCATGTCCCCATGAGTATCACCTGCTCTGGAGAAAAAATAAACTGCTTTACCAGCAGGGATAAATTAGAAAAAACCAAGTCAGTATTAAAACAGCGAATTCAGTTGTTGTAAGAAAGAACTTAATATATGCTAATAACTAGCCCACTTCTTAAAATTACTGAAAGATAATGCATTACCTGTACCAAAAAGAAATTTTAGGGAACTGCACAGTTAAAGATTTTCCTTCCTTACTGCTTAGATTTTTGCAAAAGGGTTTTTGCCTTCTGTATCAGTCTTTGAATACCAAGTATCTTATGAATTTAAAGCTCTACTTGCCTCTAGCAGCTGGAAGGAACAGGCTGTCCAAAGTACTTTGGAGCTTGTGAGGCTGAATGCTAGGATTAGATCGCTTGCTTCTTTTGCAGTTTGCCTGCTGTTGCTTTAAAAAGGGATTTTTAAAGTCTTTCACACAGTTCCCCAGGGTTATCTGGGTTATCCTGAGTTTTCTTTTTCCAGTGAGTCATTGCTACTACTCATGATAAGCTTCTCTGTTTGGTTTTTTTTCCACTGGTAGAGTGAGATTCACATATTTATTGCTACTTTGGTTTGGGCATATGGCTTAAGAAAAGAATCACAAGTTTAAAAAAAAGTTAATTTTCATTCTGCTCCTGCAGCCAGATAGAATTTTCTTTAGGCTTGGGAATACAGCCTTACTGGTTTACAGTTGGTTATTAAGTTCATAATTGGAAAATTGCATTTTTACGCTAGAAAGAGAGGAAGCTACTTTTGCTGAAAACATAATTATTTTTAATAAAAACTATTATTGAGTTAGATGACAAAGTGGTTAGAAACCATTTTCCACTTGTCACTGCTGTTCAGAAGAGTGAGTTTTTACAGCCCTGTTGCCATGGACCATCAAATTTTGTTCTAGGCAATTGAGTTGGGACTCAAAGATAGGACAAATAAATCCTGGAAATGTAATCCCAAATAAAAGATCATACACTTTCTAGTAGGATGGTGGGCTCAATTTATTTAGTGTCTTAGAAATAGCAGAACTTTATATCTGATGACAATGCTTTTAATTGTCAGAGAAAGCAACAGTAATCTCTTGTGTAAGATCCAGGGGGGAAAAAATGACTGAATATGAAAGGACAAAGGATAAGAGCAAACAGCTCTCATCAATAGATGTGTTATAGTGAACTCAGCATGCTGGAGATGTGTAGAATAGATCATTACTCCTCTAAAGAAAGTGGCATTTTCACTCCAGTGTTGAAGCAAGTACAATAAGAGACACACTGACAATCTGTTTCTGCTACTTCTGTGGGAGTAGATCTTGCATCAAAAGAAAAGATTTTTCTTTTGCTATGAACTGTAACTGTAAAATAACTAGAATGTAATAATTTGGGTCAGATCATTGTAGCAGAATTATTAATTTAAATATTCTTTTAAATATAGTCCACATTAAAGTTGTGAAACAAAGACGCAGTTGTTACTGTGTCAAACATTGTTCTGCAACTTGGGGCACTGAACAAAAGTGAAATTAAGTTTCTCTTTCCGAGTGGGAGGGTATTACTTTTAGTTTAGTAGTGTGGCAGTCTTGAAGCTAAAATGCTAATTTTTATTTGAAATAAAGAAGCTGTTAATTGTTTTGTAGAATACTATTGAAAATCCATTAATGTATGGGAGAGCAAAATCGATTGTGCATCTGTTCACATTTTTAATGGTCTTTGGGAAAAATGTCACCGCAGATTAGAAGGGTTCTGTCCTGGGATCTAAAAAATCTGTATTCTTCAAGCTTTATTTAAAAAAGGACAGAGAAATGGCTCTCAATGTCAGTGAAGGCGTGCTATCTGTATCCATTAACTTTGCAAGAAGGACACTGGAGTTACATTGTATTATCATGAAAGGTGGTAAATTGTTCCCCTCCTGGGAAAATGTATCAAGAATTTGGTGGCATTTTACCTCCGATAAATAATTGATTCCTCCCTTCAGTGGCCAGGACACTTACTTGGATAGCTGACTCTGAAAGAGGGTGAGCTGATCTGCTCTTAGCCCTGTACAGAGCTTCTTGTCAGAAAGATTGCACCTGTGGCACTAAATAAACAACGGGAGAGGGGTGGGGGTGAGAGGATGGTTGTAAATGCTTAGGGAGAGAGTGAGGACTTCTCTTTGTGTGTTTTTCTTAACCAACTGGACTTTCTGAGAGTTCTTGTAAAGCTAAAAACTGTGTCCATCCAGCAAGCTGTCACCAATGTGATGGAGCTAGGCAAGGATTCAGGGAGAGAGAGGCATGGGTGACTGGTTGTCGTATCGGTGTCAGTTGTTCCAAATTTATGCCAGCCGAGTGCTTTAAGAGAATGAAAACTATAGCAGGACTAGAAACTGCCATAGAGATTTAAAACTACTAAGCTGGACTTAGAACTTAGCAGGACTAACACTGCAGTACCATGTCTAATACATGCATCACTTCTGTTATTTTTGTGTATCTCTATTTAGTTCAAATCTCAGCTGGCTTGCTTGCAGCTCTGTGAAGTTCCAGGTCAGAGTTCTAGAATTCTTGAGTGGGGATCCTGTTTTAATCAACCGTTTATGTTAAATGAGCATATTCAGTCATGGACAATTTTAAGCAGCCTACTGTATGTATGGTAGTTATTATGTAATTTTATGTTGGATCTATTTTGCTTTCAAAACTACAGTGTTCAGTTTTTATATGCTGTTATTTGAAATTCTGAAGAAAATAAACAAAGATTTAAGTAATCATCTGAAAATGTTAATAATTTCATTTTTTAATACACTGAAAGACACACTAATAAAGCAAAAAATGTTTTTTTTACTACACTGAAAGACACATTAATAAAGCAAAAAGGTGTTTAAACAGTGTTTCAAATAGAGCATCTACATAATATAATCCAGCCAAATTCAAGGGTTTTTTCAATTAAACATTTTAAAAACCAAAGTTGTATTGTTTGAGGCTCTGAGCATTAAGGGTTCCTTATCAATCACATCATTACTCTTTATGGTATTTTTGCTCAAACCATTGGCAGTATTCAAAGTTGCCAAGATGCCTTTTAGCAAAAATTCGTGTTTCTTTGATACCATTTTATTTACAAATCTTACAAATAAACATGTCAACAATGGGGAAAAAAAAACATTTTCGGGAATTTAAATTTTCTCTCTGTTTAATTCTTTCCCCACTATATTGTCCTGCTTTGACTTTCTAGGCTGCAGTTGGGGATCCTAAGGATTGTTATTGTACTCAGTACTGAGGGCTGCCAGGACTCTCTGGGTCAGCATGCAACTTTCAGTAACAGATCCATACGAGAGCAGGGTGCATCCCCTGCTGCATTTTGCCTCTCTGTTCAGCTAAAAACTGCAGGACAGTGTCAGGATAAATGTTTGTGATGGGTACTGTTATTAAGCTTTGGAGGAGGGTGGAGTTGCCTTAGTTTAGCTTAAAAATTTTGGTCCCATTTCAGACGGATTATCAGTAGACGAAAGGATGTAACTTACCTTGTACAAATCAACTTTTCAAGTTTCCTCCTTGGGGGGAAGTAACTGCAGCAAGTATTGATTGCTCAGTTAGGCTAGTCAGGGGACTCTGCTACAAAAATAGATCTTGGAAGAAACAGGAGGCAGAAAAAGCATGGACAAAAGAAAGGAACAGATAGGAATGTTTTCTTTGCAGACGAGTGCTTGTAATTGCACGGCAAATCTCCACAAAAACTGACAGCAAGAAGAGAAGGAAAGTGAAAAAACAATGTGTTATATAGAGTGGGATCCTGTTTTCTGAACCTTAAAATTATTCAATTATTAAATAGTATGAAACCAACAGGGAAGTGGTGAACTGGGTGTTTCACTGTTGTGTGTAGAGCTGTGCATATCCTGTCCTGCTTAAAATATGGACAGAGGGCTCCATGTGCCCAAAATATCAATTTAACTTTTTTGTGTGCATATCTCAAGAGATGAGCCATAAATGCAGCATCCACAGGGATGAAGCTCAGGGAAAATGTGCTAAGGGCTGCTGAAGCATCTGTGAAACATCACCTAAGGTTGTCTTTCCTTGAAGGATAGAACTCGTGTTAACAGGAGACATGCCAGAGAGGATGAATCAATGCCAAAGGCCAGAGAACACAATCCCAGCTGCAAGCAAAGAAGTTCTATCAGGACAATGGAAGTACATTATGTATTCTTTTCTCAGAGTATCCTTGGCATCCCAACATTTTTCTCTGTCCATGACCACAATATCAGAGGAATGTCAAGCCATGCCAGGGTCCTTAAGGCAGCATTCAACCTCCAGTAAAAGCCCATGCAGCTCCATCTTTAAGCAGGTTTGTGCAGGCTGTAACTGAGCCAGGGGCCTATATTATTCTCACATTGCTCACTTAGAGAAGCTTCACCATCTCTTACATTTATTCCAGATAAAGACATCATGCCTTGCCCACCAGTCCATACAAGATTTTATCCAATTTGCATCATACCAGGATGTCTTGGGAGTATAATAATTAACTGAGGCATTATAGAAGAAGGCAACAAACTGCTGCATCACTAGACAAATCTGTTTGTTGAGTGATGCAGCAGTGCCTTCATATGGAACAAGTTCCTCATTATTACATCAATTTCTTTTTTTACATATGCTAATCAAACCAAAATCAGTTGTTTCAAAAGTGAAGTGTTAAATTTAATCTTTGTGCAAGTCATACTGCTGATGATTCAACTGGATTTCAAGATAACAGTAATGGCATCTTAGTTAATGTGTTAAATGTACAGTTTGTTAGAGCTATGTTCTTGCAATCAATAATTGGAGTTATTCTACTGAGCATGCCATTATTTTTCTCGTTTCTTGTTAAGCTTAGTCTCTGGTAGGGGTTCAAGCATCCTTGTAAAGTAGAATTCATTTTATGACTCTTGAATTAAGTGTATCACAAAAATTAAACAAGGTAATATGGAACAAATGTAGACGTTAAAATTGCAGTGCTGGTTTTGCAAAGGATTGTTCAAACTCAATATGGCAAGTGTCTGAATAGTTATATCGTGCCAAAGGCCACATTTATACATTTAGTTTCAAAATGTGATGCGGCAGTTTCATGTTTTGTGTTGCAAATTTTGTGCCTGAACTCAACCTATATGTATATATGTATATATGTTCCCTAAATGAATGGGTTGAAAACTGACAGCCTGAACAAATAGGGGTTGCGGAATTAGTGCTTCTGAGAGAAATGATCTAACTAAAGGACTGAAGCCCCTGCTGCTGTGCTTAGGTAATTGGATTCTGTCATACTTTCTGAGACAATATTAAAAACATGATTATGTATTTATAGGAGCACTTAGATTTCATTTGGTGAGAACTGATGCGGACAAACGGGAATGTCATTTTGAATTACCCAGGATCACTACCTGTTACTGCAATGTAACAAGAATGGAAAAATGTATATAGGAGGTACTGGAGTACTGCAGGTGGGAAAGACAAGGATTTACCTGTTGGAGTGTGGCCAGGGCGTTGAAACACCTCTCCCACGTGGCATATTGAGAGACTTGGGGTTGTTTACCCTGGACAGGAGAAAGCTCTGTGGAGATTTTATTGTGGCCTTTCAGTACGTACAGGGGGCTTAAAGGGGTAATAGTTTTAGACTAAAAGAGTGTAGATTCAAATTACATATAAGGAAAAAATTGTTATGATGGGGTTGGTGAAACGCTGGAGCAAGTGTCCCTTAGAGCAGCAACCTCATCTACTGGAACATGTCCCTGTCTTGAGTTGGAACTGGATGATCTTTAAGGTCCCTTCCAACCCAAACCACTCTATGATTCTATGAGATAATAGCTAGGGAAAGGGGTTTTCATAACACTGGTATGAAGTAGTTCTCCTTTCTTACCTGAAAGAAGATTCCATGCACAAGAGCATTCTGAGTGCCGTGGCTTTTGTCACCCCTTCTCACCAAGCCTGCAGCTTTCACAGCACCAGACTGAAACATGGGGTGTAAAGAAAGAGGAGTAGCACAGGCTAGGGGGGCCTCCAGACATGGACCTAGCCTGGTGGTGCAGTTTTCTGTGCTCTCTCATTCCTGTGTGAAACCATCCAGCTCTGTGGAAGGGCTATTTGCATAGTCATTTCTCTCCGAAATTTGTTGCAATTTTTTGGATTATTGCACCTTTCAAGATTATTAAGCAGGCCTTTCTAACTTTGCCTGCACTTCACAAGCGAAATTTGAGTTAGATTGGATTAGAAATATAAAAGAGATGGCACACCTGATAAACCGTGTTTCCTTAGTTTCAATATGATAGTATTTGCTACTCCAGGCTGATGGCTTTTTGCTTAACTAATCCATGAAGATTTTACTGTTTCTGATACCAACCACATATGTCAGGTAACACACCAAATTTTAACTCTGTCTGGAATCACTCCTCAAGTAGTAAGCAAAAATAGCAAACAGAAAATGACTTCATGTAAAGTGTAGTATGTTTGCATAATTTCACTGTACAGGCAATTCCTGTATTGTGTAGCAGATGTGTCTGCTACAGTGATATATATGCATCATTCTGCAGTAGTGTACTGCATAAAGGTGGGTTTGTATCCATTCTTCAATCCCAAAAGTAATGAATTCGTTAAAAATAACTAGGCCTTTTTCTTTAAACCTCCAGTTACACTTCACAAATTCTCACTGAAGTTTCTTGGTTCCATCATTTTCCAGACATTTATTTTTCTTTCTATTAACATTTTTTTTTCTTTTTTTTTCATTAAGCAAAACTATTGCCCCAACACAAAAGACATGGCTTGTTTTGGCTGGCTGGAAGTTCTGCCCACCTTTTTAGAGGAAAAAGGCTTCATATTGACTGTAAAGCTGCTCTCCTACCCAGTGGTCCCTGTAGTAGAAATGTGTCTGTAGTGCTTTTGACCTCTGCTTTTAGCTGCTTGGTACAAAAAGAAGGCCAGGACAGGGGCTTGACACCTCTTGCAGGTCAGAGTAGATTCCAGACATGTTTTTTGGGATGGAGAGATGTACAATAAAAAAGGAACTGTTCCTTTATGCTCTGCTACCCATAGCAGGTGTAGTAGAGAGCCTGGACACTGGCAATGCCATCACTTCTGGGTGGTATGAAAGTCATCCATTGGAGCAGGGAGCCAGGGGGTACACTCCTTTTCAATGGTCCATTCTTAGGGTTGATAATTGTGTGCATGTGTGTGTATGTACACATATATCCACTGTATCTCAGCAGCTCATTTCCCGGTGTATTTATTGCACATAGATAATGACGGCATTAGCTGTACTAGCTATGTTAGTTAACTCTAGCTGTTAGCTGTAGTTTGTTGGCTTTGCTAATTCACTTCCATATTAATCTGCTCTGTTGCAAGTTTCAGGCTTTTTTTTTTTTTTTTTTTTTTTTTCTTTTTTGCTTTGTGTTACCAAATTGTAGTTGGCAGCTTTATTACATCAAACAACCAAACTCCTTATCATTTGTCAGGTATTTGTTCAGTTACTGTCTCTGCACAATCATCTCTGAAGATGCTATTTTAGCAGCAGGTGCCCTTTGTCAAATAAAAATACAATGATGTGAAGTGGTGTAATTTAAAGATGATGTATTTTTGCCAGACCTGCGATCAGTCATTCGGTTGCTTTCTCCTGCTTTTCATGAAGGTATAAGGGTAGCAAAAGCAGGGAACCTCTCTGCTTATGTGTCTCACAGTGCTAGTGAAACAGACTGTTAAACATCTAATACTTGCTAAATCTCTAATGTGTAAATTCAACTGATTTAAGGGTATGGATTTACAGGGTAAATAGTTTAAAAAATAAGACAGAGTGGAAATACTTTATGTTCTCTTCTTTTTATCTTTGCTGACATGGATTTAACTTCAGAATAGAGCTTCTGAATGCTCCCTATAATTTAAAGTGTGTTTTACAAAATTCACATTTAAAATACTGTCATTTTAATTTACTGTTCTATTTATGATAAGGAAGCAAATCTGTCCTACTTGCCCAGTAGCATGACAGACAGTCATTCTGAATCTGGACATCCTCTGAATTCTCACCATAAATCTGCTATGATTCCTCAGCTTTTCTCAGGAAATTCTAAACAGGTATTGATTTTTTTTTTTTAAAAAAGGTGTATGCAACCAATCAAAAAAATAGAGCATTTTTTGAGATTTTGACTTTAGTTCCTCTGAAATACTCGCACCTTTATGTTGCGTTTCCATCAATCTGTTTGGGGACATTTCAGATGCTGTTCTAGATAGTTTGATGGACTGCTGCAAGCTGATGGTAGGTGTTTTCTGGCTGGTTCTGTTGGAGCTGCGTGCCCCACTGGCAGCTCCTGGGCTCCAGCAGTGTTGCAGGGCTTGGTCCCTTCCCTGGCTCAGGGCTGGATGGGGAGGAGGTGCCCAGCTGCTGGGCAGCAGTCTGCTCCCAGCTGGTTCCTTAAAACCAGCTCTGCTTCATGAGAATTAATTAAAATAGCTCTGAGAGAAGAGATGAGTGACTTATTATGGACTGCATTAGATTTTTTCTATCTTAAGGGTGGAGGTAGGAATCTGGCTGCGAGAAACCCTTTTACTAGGACTTAATCTTTAACTTTTGCTTTTAGTCACAACTGACATTGAAAGCCAAGAGGTTGAAGGGGAAAAAGCCTTGAAAAGGACGCTGCATCCCTCAGGCCCATGGAATTGTGCACATCTCGTCTGACCCGCATCTGGGGAGATGACGGCAGCTTCCTGCTGCCCCTGGACTCTGACAAATGAGTTCTGGCAGCTTTGTAGTGCAACAGCTTAAGGTGTTACCATCCCCAGATGCTTCTGATCTCTCTGCTGGCACTTACTACCTGGGAGAGAGCTCCCCTTTGATAAAAATCATTTGTTCACGATGATGCTCTGCTGTAAAATGCAGAAGTCAGTATGTAGACATATGCCCTGTTTTCCTCTGGCGTTGATAGGTGGTCAGACAGCTGTGGATGAGTTTGTCTCAGGCTCTTTCTATTAAATATATCTAAGCTCATTTGTTAAAGATAGGCAGCTATAACTTCACTAGGAATTTACCTCTGATACTCTGTTAGAGGTGGGTACTTACTTGACAACATGCATTTACACAAAATGACACATCTAATTTTCTGGCCTTTGGCCATTTTGTATCATTAGGCCCAAGTCCAAACCTTGTATTTGCAGAAAAATGAATGTAAGTTAGGAAATGTACATGCCTTTGCTAGAATACTGACTTCTTCCAGGAGCAGAAATGTAAGGAGAATATCTGTATCCCTCAGAGATGGCAAAGCCATTCTGGTTCACACAAACATGGCAGAAGATTACTAATCAAAACAGGAAAAAAGGAAGTGGATAAATTGCATGGTTTCGGTAATTTCATTTCCTCTGAAAATTTTTGCTGTCATACCGTGTCCTTGATCTTCAGGCACACATGTTCTCAACTTCACTGCTCCTGGTTGGCTGCACTGTTGCACAGTTCCTTTACCTATAATGATAAATAAGCAAAATGATTTTGAAAAGTAAAATGGTTCAGGCGGTCTACTACTGCTTTATGGACAACTTCTTTCCTCATATTGCCCTGATGGGAAAGTGCATGATTTCTCTGCTATGTTCAGTTCCTGATCCCTTGCTGTACTTGGTGCCCACAGCCAGGCCATGTCATCAGACCATCTGCTGTCATAATATATGACTAGTTTGGGGTCTTTTTAAACTTAATTTTTCAATACATAAGATACTCTTGCTAATAATTTTTGCCTTATACACATTCTCTTCTGCAGAGAATGTAAGTGCAGCTTTGTAGAAGAGAGGAGCTGTTGTGCAGAGTTGGCAAGAACGTACCTGAACATTTTGAAGCCTAATCTGAAGAAAGCCATTTTTAAGTTAGAGCACTGTATTTAACTTCCTAGTGGTTTCCCTCCAACACAGACAGGACAAAAGGATAAAATGAAGCCATTAATGTTTCATCTGCAGCCTGTTTTGTTTTTCTGTCAGATAATTGCCAGGAAGGTTCCTGTTGATCACCTTTGCAGCAATGGCACATTAAGGTCTACTGAATTAGCCAATTAAGCAATTTATATTTATGTAAAGAATGCAACTAGATAGATAAAATATAATCAACTGATGTTGTGTACTGCTTGTCTCCTTATTTTCTTTAGGCAACATTAATGGTTTCAGTGCAAAGTGAATAAATAAATGAATAAGGTAAATAGTGAAGCCATTATGCAATTACTCATGCTTTGGCTGTATTCTCAGCTTTTTGCAAAACTATTCACTCACTGGCTGCTGTCTACACCAAAATATTAACCCCATGTAGTCTTCTTTTTGTGTCGGTCTCCAGGTTTAAAACTTTCCTTCATGTTCTTCATATTCTTCAGGTGGGGAAATATATCTGGTTTACTGAGTATTTTGAAAAGTTTTCAAGATTTCAATTTGTCTTGAATATAGCTCACATGAAAAAAAAACCTCAAGAAATTGCTACTCATTTTTAACAGATCCACATCAGAGATCAGGACCCAAGAAAAGTGAAATTATTTGTTTATATTAATATATGGGGTTTTAGGGGCATTTGAAGTGAGTTTCACAGTCAGAACAGTGGTCAGAATTGAAGAAGCCTGTTACCCTCTGTCTTCTGGAATTAAATTAATTCAAAGAGACAGGCTTGTGAAATTAGCAGCTGACTCATTCTGTGAGGGTTTCACAGAATACCTGTTTAAGCTAGGGAAGTCCTTTCTGACAGTTGCTGTGGATGCTGGAACTTCACATGGAATTGAGGAGAGACTGGGAAAGTGCCCAGAAAATAAATTCTTGCTACATCCATGATGCATGTAGAAGCCAAGCTTGCCTTAGCTGCAGAAGGTCCCTCGGTCGCAGAATGGAAAGCACTGGAAAATGGACTTTATATAGTGACCCTGCCGTGATCTCTTCTGTGCATGTCCCTTTAGGCCACTGTCAGAAACAACACTGTGACCTAGGCTGGCTCAGGTATGCTCATAGGCAGAAGTGAGAGTACATGGAACATTGCTCTGCTCACGTTAACACCAGTGGAAGTTCTGTGGGCTAATTGGTAAAACAGACCAATACTGACCTTAGTAGTATTCTACAACTTGAGACCCATGTTCTATTTTTGAATGTCATTGGTAGATTGCTTTTTCCTGAAATACTAAGTTTGGTGACTGAAATCCAACCTGTATTTCTGGGATTTTTCTGATTAATATTTCAGGGACAAATTTTTATGAATTTATCCTGTGAGGTTTCTGATAGGGCAAACCTTTTTTGTGTTGCCTTGCACAGCAGCAAGTAATCTGTCCTTCAGCGTGAAACAAATTAACTTCAGCTTAAAATAATAGTTAAAATAGAAGTTGTAGAAAATACTTACTTAATTGAGGCCTAAGCCTTTGTTGGCTTGAGGAGCAGAGCAAAAACCTGACAGCGCTCACTAAGTCTCCTATTTAAATCCCAGTATACAACAAATGCTAAAATTGACCAGGAGGCATTTTGTGCATATGAATGCAGAGGCATGTCTAGGCTGTCTCCTACAGCACTTCATGTTTGAGGTTTCCTTCTCTCCACTGTATTTCTGGAGACAGGCAAGCGCCTTTCTCAACTACCTGCAAACAGGCAGGGCAGCTGAGGAAGGTTTGCATCGTCCTGGTGGAATGACATAGAGCTGTGCAGAGCTCTTCATGACTGCCTGTGTGAATGGGACTCCTGTGGTTACCAATACTTCCACAAGGTTGTAGAAAGAGAGGTATATTTTTTGGTTTGCTTTTCATTCTTTTCGGAAATGCAAGCTCAGTTTAACTGCCAAAAAAAAAATCTGTAAGTAAGTTAGCATAGGAAAAAAAAATGGCAAAAGAGAGAGTAGTAAAAACACAGAAAGGGTCTCATACCTTAAGATTACTTGGACCGTCAAATTTCTTTTCTATTATAATTTATTGCCATAAAAATTGGAAAGATTTAATGTAACATCTTGGATTAGCTACACAGAGCACAGTCCACAAAATCTCAAAGAGCCCTCGTGGCAATGCTAATGTCAAGTTGATAGCAGTAATAAAATTTAACATCAAGCACGCTCACGAGGATTACTTTAAAATCTGCTGTCATGGAATATCAGACTACAATGAGGTACTTGATAGCCTGCATGAGCTGCTGGTAGGATATGCAAACATTTTCCCTTAACCACAAAAGATAACCATTGAGGAAGTTCAGTTCCACCACCTCAGTACCAGCAACCACTATTGTTCAGTGTGTTCTAGGAGGACTAACTTTATTGTGGTGAGAAATCATCCTGCATTATTCCACAGTTTACAAAGCACATCCCATGATTTTATATTAATTCATTGTTTGGCTTTACTTTTGTGCTATCTTGCCTGGTTTTCAGCATCTATTTTAGCTTGTTCTGTTTTTAACTAAGCGCAGGATTTTGCTAGGTTTACAGAATCTGTTGCAAAAATGAAAAGTAGATGATTTTGCAATTTTTGGAAGTCAAATTCTTCTTTTGCTGTGTTGCTTTTTTTTTTTTTGGCCTTCCTTTTCCTCCCTACCCCCCACCTTCTCAAAGGAAAACCTTTACTGAAATTAGATCAGTGAATAGTAATCAGAAGAGACAAAACTTTTTGAGGGTTTGGAATTTTCATCCTTCATCCCGTTTTCTGCTTCCCAGTTATATTACATTACATAAACACCAGCACAACACCTTCTGCAATTGCAGTAGGTTTCTATCTCCTCTGCTCTGTAAGACAACATTTCTTTTTCATGTTCGGTAACTTCCCACTTTACATTTACTCCAAGTGGAATATTGTATTTAACAAACACCAAGTATATGTACTTCCAAAACCAGAAAAAGCCATGTTTTCTCTTCCCACATTTATTCAGTATTCTGTTTGTGGCTACCTTAATTACTCCATTTTCTCTTTACTGGCATTTATAACTAGCAGAAACTTATTCCAAGGTATGTGTCACCTTGCTTGCAAAGAAGAACCTTTTCCAAGGAAATTCCCTATTGTTGTCTGTCTCTTTTCTCATCAGTTTATTCCCTGTGGTGCTCTTTATTGTGTGTGGTAGCATATTTCCTTCTTCCATTGCCAAAATCTCTTTTTCAAAGTGGATCTTGCTCACAACTAATGCTTTCCTGAGGATTTAGTACAGTCCCTTACTGAAGCAGGAACATTTATAAAGGAGGAAAGCTGTTGCTTGTCTGATAGTCTTGAGGCTTGTAGGTGCTCCACTAAGAGAGCTCTGCTGGCAGGTGGCTCATCAGGTGGGCAAAGTGAAGAGTCTAAAGACCAAAGAATATGCACAGGGCTGTGGTGGGGTTTTGTGGCTGTCGTGGCCACTCTGCTTTGTTGGAGAATTAATGCCTATCATTAGTGTTAAGCAAAGAAACAGTTTTATGTAAAACATCAATATAATGGCAAGGTAGCTAGCCAACGTGATTATGTTACATTGCAAATCAGTAAAAGACGGAATCAAAAAGGTCGTTTTGATCCTAACAGATACAAAATTATTTGGTGACACTTAAAATTACTGACACATGGAAACTGTAGTGAAAAATGCATAAATGCAATACTTACCCATTCTGTAATTCCTTGCAACTTCTGTACAATTAATATGTTCACACTGCAAAGGGAATGTTGCATTAAATACAGGTGAGTTTTCTGCAGCTCATTGATACGAGAAAAGCTTTAGAGGTCCTGCTATTATTTCCCATTTTTCATATATGAGAAGAGAGATTAAGTACCATTTTAAAAGGCACACATACCTGGAAAGCCTGTAATTACATATAATTTCATAAGAAAATATTTTTACAAATCCTGCATTTCATATTTTTTGTTCATGCTAATTAGTTCAATGGAGAAATATTAAATACGAATTTTGCCATGACTGCCAAGATACCTGAAGGGGTTTATAAAAAGATATTATTAGTGGGACTGGATACAATGTGTGTGGTTCCTTAATGCTAATTAATTCACTCAGGAGACAGTCCTAATAAGCAGATGTGAAACCAGAATTTTAGACAAAAGCGTTCTGTTTGGTTGTGAAGTTCATCTGCTTTCTATTGCAAGTTCACTTGGGAGATAATTTCAATCAAACTGTTTTGTGTACCTATCAAAAAGTGTTGTGTTGGTATGCCTTGAACCGTAAGTGAAAGTTTATTATGAAAAATTGCACATACACTTCATAAATATTCTCAAGATTAAAGCTAATTTTGTTAGGCCTAGTGGTATAATCACAGTTCATTTACTTTGATTGCACTTATATATTTCTGCTTTGTACCCAACTATTTCACCATTATGTCAGCTAGTTAATATTGATCTCTCACTGCAACAGTCCCTAAAAGCTTTTGTGAAAATTAAATGAGGTTTTTTATACAGCTGCCAATTTAGTTTAGACTTCTTTTAAGTGTCCGGGAGAGTATAGGAGATAACTTCTATTTCACTGAAAATATTAATTTGGTTTTGTTAAAGTTTAACAGTTCAACAAAAGAGAAGCCTGGAGAGCATTGCATTATATATTAATAGATTTTTCTATCAGGAAGCTGGGTTGTTTTTTTTTTAAGAAATACCACGTCCTTTTAGACTCCCTAAATCATTCTTATGGAGGCTGTTATTTTGTCCACTGCTGAAGTGTAATCTCATCGTGTCTGTTCTCATTGGCTCCATGTTGACTCTATTATGTTACATGATTTCATTAATGATTTCTTTTGTACATCAGATGTAACTCTAAAGAAAAATGTAGGTGTACAAACCAAAAATAACTGTCTGAAAACAGGCCTATTAAATAACAATAGTGTTAGCTATCTATTTACTGAAA
The DNA here is from genome assembly GCA_013400495.1 of Nicator chloris. Lineage (NCBI taxonomy): Eukaryota > Metazoa > Chordata > Aves > Passeriformes > Pycnonotidae > Nicator > Nicator chloris. The sequence goes on along the minus strand of WAAE01011392.1, from coordinate 4,644 downwards.
AATATTTACAGTAATTTTCAAGGCTTTATAAAAGCCAAAAGAAAGCTCAATCATACTTGCTGCAATTGTTATGCCCCCAGATTGTAATGCTGTAAAATCTGTGATGCATGCTGCAGATAGCTTCCAGTTTCTGCTACCTAAGACAAAGCAGAAAATTATCCATGTTGTTTATTGTGGCAGTGTCAAATCAGCTGTATGGCTCCAGCTCTCAGTCTGAAACAAGGTCATACAAGAGTTGTCTCTCAGAGCATCGCAACTGTCACGTGCTCTCTGTATTTGCCCAAATATGCTGTTAGCTCTCCTGCCCCTGACAGAAGCAACAAAAGCATGGGAACAGAAATGATTAATCCACATGGTATTCTTTGGCCGTGGGATTCAAGCTTCTTGATTAAAATTTTTGCCCTCGTTTTTTAATGCTTTAATTGAAAACAAACCCAGATTTCTGAGTCAGGCAGAAATGTGCCCTGATGAAGAAGATAGAATCTTGCAGTGGTAATTTCAGAGCTGTCAGCTCTGGAGCCCATACTGGCTTCTCTTCCACCATGATAGTTGTTTGCCACCAGGCAGCATCAAATCCCTTAAAGTGCCTCCTGGCTGCTTCCATACTGCAGTTTAAGTAGTTTTGGAATACCAGCAGGTTTTCTCAGGGAGTGGTGTTTTTCCAATTCTGAATACCTTTTTGAGGTACGTTTGTAAGTAAAAGTATTCTTCTGTCTAAATTCTTTATAATGTTAAGAAATACGTAGCCTGAGGAGCAGTTGTCTGCCATGTTTTAAAACTAACGAGACATTTTTAGTATGACTTGATTTGCAAGTTTGTTCCAGATTCCCTCCGCTGTAAACGTGTTCATTTGCTGTCGCGTGTTTTGTGCTGCGTTTGCTGGACCAAACACACGTTCTGTTCTGGTAGGAGTAGACTCCTTTGAAGCCAGTGTCAGGTCCCTGAGAGCTTTAGAAGGAAAGCTTGTCAAGCTTATAGACTTGGCATAAGACTTGACAAATGTAACCCAGAAGCACCTAATGGTAGATACAGTGTTCAGGTTAAGTATATAGAAAGCTGGTCTGGAAGAGCAGTTTTAGTATTTGTGGCTCTGAAGATCATCTACTCCAACTTTTCTGCTCTAAGCAGGATCATCTAGAGCAGCTTTGAGTATCTCCAAAGATGGAGACTACAATGCCTCTGTGCAAGCTGCTGCAGTGTTAGACTGCCCTCATGGTAATAGAAAAGTGTTTTCTTCTGGTCGGGTGGGATCAAGGTGAGGCTGACCTGCTTGTGGTTCCCTGGATTCTCCTTCTTGGCTTTCTTGAAGCGTGGAGATCGGAGTTCACCTTGCTTTCTTCCAGTCATCAGGGACCTCTTACAGTTGCTGTGACTTTTTAAAGATTCTTTGGAGAGTGGCCTTGCAAGGACACCAGCCAGCTCCCTCAGCACTCTTTGTTGCATCCTGTTTGGTCCCATGCAGCTGTGTGTGTCCACCTAAGGTGTTCCTTAACCCCGTCATTGTCCACTGAGAAAGTCTTCATTGCACCACACTTTCCCCATGGTAGCAGGAGCTTCAGATTCCTGAAGGCAGGTATTATGTGCCTTACTGAGGCAAAAGAAGACATTAAGTGCCTCAGCTCTTCCCATATCCTTTGTGACCAGGGACTGTGTCCATTCAGCAGCAGGTGCACACTTTCCTTTGTTTTCCCTTTGCTGCTCATGTAGAAGCCCTGCTCACCTTCCACATACCTGCACTCAACTCTGGGTTGCTTTGGCTTTTCTCACTCCATTCCTGCAAGCCCCATATTTCTCCTGGGTCATCTCAACCCTGCTTCCACTTCCTGCATACTTCCTTTTTGTGCTTCAGTTTTGGCAGGAGTTGCGTGTTTATCCGTGCAGGCCTCCTGCAGCCTTTGCTTGTGTGAATTGAAATGGTCCAGGCTGGAGGTAACAAATGAAAAGATCATTGAAACCATTTCCTTATGCAAAGGTGTAAGTCTGAGTGGGAATTGTAATGAAAAAGTAAGTCAGAATTGAAAGAAAAAGGGATTTTGAGATACTGCTGCAGGCAGTAGTGTAGAATATGTTATGAAAAATCTTTTAAAATATTTCAAAATAATAGACTACAGATCAGTAATATAGTCTATTGTGAACATAACCCTCTAGGATGTTGTAGAGTGTTATATGCAAGATTTAAAAGTGGTTTAAAAACTTGCTATCAGTTACAATGTGTTTCAAATTCTCAAGTGAAAATAGCTTGTCTTTTTCCAGTTGAAAAGGCTTAATAATAAAAGCAACTGGTGTTGATGTGGGTAAATGAGTAAGATTTCATGAACTCATACTCACATAAGCACAGGCTGTCACCTAATGAATTACAGCGTACCTGCCTATGATGCAAAAGAAAATGGAAAGATTTAAATGATCAATGATGATTGCCAGCCGTGATTGGAATGCCACATCTGAAAAAAAGTAGGACAGATTAGCCAGGAAATGGGCACAGAACAGCCAATTTTTTTTTTTTTAATTAGGTGGAGATCTGTTCTAGTACATCTGTATGGTAATCCTCAATGGATGCCATATAATTAACATTCTTTACCACAGTGTCAGGTAAATGTGAGCATGGACCAGCACCCTAGACAGTGGCAATTCAGAATTTTACAAGTGAATGATGGAGGGAAGTAATATTGGCCAGTTGAAGGTAAGAGCTGATAAGTTGAGTAAGGGTCAAGTGGAAATAGGGCGTGAAGCAAAGACAAATAGTTTGTATTTAAGTAAGATAGAGGAGCTGATGTTAATGGGGGGAACTCATAAAGGGAGTTACATGCCAAGTCAAAGAGCTTAGGAAACTGATCCTTGCAGGTGCACTCTGAGCAGTTTTGAATGCAGTAAACTTTATTTGCTAAAGAAATGAGAAGGAGAAAGGTCAGAGAAACAGAAGGTACAATAAGAAATTTGATATGATCCTAAATAGGAATATACTTCATGAACAGTGGGAAAATGTAAGTCATGGGCCAGTGACAAAGAATGCATTTAGATATGATTCAGATACAAAGAACTAGGATACCCCAAAAAATTACATTGCTTTAACCATCAGTTTGCATAATGATAATGTGGGGATAGCGCTTGCGGAGCAGAAGGAAGGAGGCAGGGCTGATTGCTAGACGTGAGCTGGCAGGTGTTTAAAGAGATGGGCTTATATTTGATCTGGTCTGGAGAATCCAGCATATCTAAAATAATGGCAGGTGTCTGAGTGGTCTTTGAGAAGTGGTAATTCAGTTTGTTTGGTGGTGGCTTTATCTGGCAAAAATTTGCAAAGAATGAAAGGAATTAATTAGAAAAAGAGTTGTAGAATGTGTCCTCTCTGTCTGAAGGGGGGCTTCTGTTCTTGAGTCCAGATGGAAGAGCTACATGCTTGAATGATTGATTAGAGAGGTAGGAAAAGACAAGATGTGACGGTTTGTGTCATGTGTCACCTCCGGTATTGGACAGTGATCTCATTTTGCATCAGTTCAAAATACCAAAATGGAAAAGGATATGAAAATATTAATATTTCAGCAGCCAATCAATCATTTTTGACACTGGTGGAAGCTAGAGGTGATGAAAGCCAGAACACAAATCTATACTGTAAAAGGGGCAGGAAAATTCCTTACAAGTAAGGCTCTTCATTTGTCAGTTTATCATTGTGGGAGAGAGTATTCTGAGACAAGTGGATGTGTACAGGTAAGTTTCTTTCTATACTACCTAATAAGAAATGTGTGACATTTATTTTTTAAGAGAAACAAAAATTAGAAGAGGGAGAGGGAGATTGGGGTGGGCAGATGAAGGCAAGTGTGGAAAGGTAGATGCGGAATTCATACCTGTCTGTCAGTCTTCCCCATCCCTGTTACCTCACCAACCTTGCTTTTCATCATAACTTGGTCTGATGCAGAAACTGGTGAGGCACCAGGAAGATGTAAGTCTGCAATTGTCCATGTGTATAAAATAAATGAGAAGGCTGAAGAAGAAAGAGGTTGTATTTTGGAGTATATTTTACATAAAAAGAACAGGACCGTGAAGTATTTCATTAGTAATTGTCAGGAAAATCAGCAGCTAAAAGAAATATGCCTTTTTTTTTTTTAATAGCTTCCTCCTCTGCCCTTCCCTAGCTACAATAAAACTTGATGCATAGGGAGAATATCACATATATCAGTGAAGCATATATTACAGTGATGCTTGTGGTTTGCAGCCTGAGACTTGAATATACCTCTCTTACTGAAAGGTTAAGAGACCACAACATTTATTTTGACATATTTTCCCTGCCATGTTTAGTCTTACTTTTTGCACAAAATATATAAGGAATGGAAGTTACAAGGGACAAGGCAGCAGTTGCTCAGATAGGTCAGCCCAGACCCACTGCTTTGTGTATGACATAAGATGTCTTTCATGCAACTGATTTTACTTTAGGTAGTGAATTTATATGGCCACCAGCTGTAGGGTTGGTTTTCAATGATGAGAAATATTCCGGTGTGTTTGCAACTCGACATTTCTTCCTAAATATTTGGGCATAGCAATTAATTTTTAATAATAAAGTTTGCATTCTTTGGTCTTACTGTAGATAAACTACTCAGAAGTTGTGGCATAGGGTAGTGAGCTTAACTATGTCGGCAAACAAAATTGACAGCG
>WAAE01011391.1:0-10503 GCA_013400495.1 Nicator chloris | reverse complement strand
AGCTGCAGATTTCCTTAAAGATGCCCATGAGCCTTGTTATTACCTGACACAGCTCACCTGAAGATAAATGATTTTATATGATATGTAAGGCAATCTGGTGAATCACTGACCTGAAAACCCCAGGCAGTGAGAGACTCTCTGGGCTGCCTGAGCTGTACAGAAAAAGGTCAATGTCTTTCTAGATTTTTCTAGAACAACGGCCTTGAGCCCAGCATCACTCTCGGGCAAAGCTCAATATGGAAACTGAGACTTCACAAAGTGTCTCAGCAAAGATGCACAGCTTGGAACAAGTCAGATCATTTGTAGTAATTGCAGGTGGCTCATGCAGAGCCATGAGAAGAAGCCTCCCTTGAGTCAACTTGCACTTAAGTTGGATTTCTTCCAAGAAGATATTTGACTTTTTTTTAATCAGAGCCAAAAAAGGAATTAAAAAAGCTTTTAATCACTCTAAGAATCCCATTTAATCAGACTACTGTCTGAGTTTGTTTCTTTAGCACTGATGAATTAACCTAATCAAAGTGTGATTTATCTAAGAGTTTTGATACTGTAATATTATAAGTTTTTCTGTTAGTTTCCTGCATTTGTGTCTGCTACAAACCTTGCTTACAGAAAAGGGTTGATAAGAGGTCTTAAAAGCAACCCCTTGACCAAATTCATGAAATTCCATGTTCAGACCCTGCTATTCTTATTTTCCAAATGTGCATATTTAAATAATTACTATGAACTATCCTATGATACAGGTGATTCTAATTATGCAAACTGAAAGCAAGTAAATAAATCCAATGTTTTCTAAGTGGAGTAGATATTTAAAGGGGAAAGGAAGGTAAGAATCTAAAGTAGCTTGAGCCATAAGTTACATTACTTATGTTGCCATCATATTCTCCACTTCTTCCCCCTCCCTAGGGAATTCATTCAGATGTTGGACTCTCAGCTTTTCCTCTGGCTGCTTGGAAATGCACAGGCTAATGAAAATCAGCCTACTGCTGAATTTGGAAAGAAACCACAATCACAGGTAGGACAAACTGGTTAATGCAAAGTCAGATGTAACAACAAGACTGGCACAAGTTTAAACTCATAGCCCAATGGAGTCATGGCCAGAGAATTTTTCTGAAACCATATGGTATCTGCTGTGAGAATGTCAAGAAATATTGTTCTTAGCCACATAGCTGTCTGAGGGATGGCAGATGGAGGAAAGAGTACATGTGCCAGCATATCTAATTATCTTAGAGGCTCTTAATTCCTTTGTTGTTTTTTAAATGTCACTCTGTCAATATCTGATCCAATGGCCATGGAAGTGGAGGGGAGTTTCTCAGCTGACTCTGGTTTGAGCTGGCCTCAAACCCACACAGTTTATGTAAGAAAGTATTTGGCTTCTGGCTTGTTGCAGAGTTGTTTGCAGGACACAGGGAAGAGAAAAGAATGGATCAAAAGCAAAATGGAAATGAGGCTACTTCTGAGTATTAAATGCCCAGGGATTTACTGTGAGTCTATAGTAAAGTGGACAGTTCACCCTAAATCCAGATTTGGAATGTTTTTGTGTGTACTTACATCAATAGAAAAACATCCTGAAGGCTGGTTTCCTTTTATTTTTCTTCCTCTCAGAAAAGATTTATTTTTTTCCTCCCAGTTAAAGCTCTCCTGCTTTTTCTGTTCCCATGATGTTTTCTCATCTCCATCCCATGCTCTTGCACACTGACATGCTGCAAGGCATTGGTGCCAGGGATCCCACTTCCCCAAGGGTGGATTGTTTGTCACGTCAGCTGCCTGGCTGGGTCCAGTGCTTCATCCCATGCCAGATTTCCCTATCATTGGACAAACAAGGCATACAGCAGCAGGACAGACACCCACTCACTGTGGGGGCTCCAAAAACTTCAAGGGCAGAGTTTCTTCTGCATAAGGGAATCTCTTGCTGTGCTGATTCATGGCACAGCAGAAGGATTCAGGCTGGCTGGGCAAAGAGCTCATTTTCCTTTGCTTTGGGAAGGAGCTGGCAGACTGTGCAGGAAACTTCTGCTCCAGAGCAGCATTGACCTCGTTAATGGTGCCTGCTCATGCTGGGCTGGGAGATCCTCTCATTTTATTTATCTGCCAAGGGGAGCCAAGTCGATGCCTGCTGCCCAGACAGCCCTCACACAACCCAGTGACGTGTTCAGCTCTGTACTCAGGACTGGCCTGAGCCAGGGAAAAGGGTCAGTGACTGACCACTGACTTGTGCTTGGATTACACATTCCTCAAACAAACCTCACAGGGGTGGCTGAGGAGAGGAAGCATTGCCATTCCTACCTCGTCTGCGTGAAGGTACAGGTGCATGGGTGATGACAGCACTCAGATAAGGCAAAAGAGAATTCAGCACAAGATTTGTAAACCATTTCTACACATCATCATTCTGCATCTTGGGGCACCTTACTCAGCCTGGAGTGGCATTGAAAATAAAATCAGGTCCTGTGGCTGTGAGCCAGCCAGGTTTAGAGAGGTGTAGTTTGAATAACTGCACTTTTTCACCGCTGTGTGCTTGGGCATATCTTGGTGTTAGATAAAGGAGTAACATCTCCAGCAAAGCAGCCTGCTTTTGTTCCATCTCCCCTCTGAGGTCTGAAGTCTGTTCAAGACTGTCCAGACCTTGATTTACACTGCACAAGGCAAGACCAGAATGAATATGGTCTGAATCTATCACTCAGGGAGAAAGAAAAATGTCATTTAGACTCTGAAAATATAGTTTTTATGAAGACAGAAAAAACCCCACTTATAGAGCAGAGTGTTTGCTCACAAATGTACATTGCTGCTCATTCTCATGACAGGCACACAACTAGGTTTGCAAAGGTTTAATCACAATTTCTACACAAGAATACCGTCAGGAGCTCTGTCCAGGCAGACACATAGGAGAAAAAAAAAATCACAGTTGTCAAAAACTAAGGAAAAAACTTTTGCTTTGGTGGACATTATTTCCATAGCACACAGGTGCATTCACACATACCTGGACTGGCAGCTGTGCTGGGCATGATATAGCTCTTCCCCTGACCCCCTTGCTGCAGTTCATTAATTTCTGTTTTAGAATTATTGCCTAATAGGATGTTAGGTTTTTAAACACTGAGTTTTGAATTGAAATATTACTGAATGCTAGTTTTGACTTGAGTTTGTTTCACTTGAGGACTCTACCTTGAAAAGTGGATAGGAAGCTTCATACTCTACAGAGAACTCTCCTCTTTATTTTATTTTTTAAATCTTAAAGCAACTCTTGCAGGAACCTTCCTAAACTCTAGCAAAAAAAAAAAACAAAACCACCTCAGTCCTAACCTTACATGGGCTGATACAGGATAATTTTGTGTTTTGATATGGTTCATGAGGAACTGCAGTCAAAACTAAAGATCTTTTCCTTCCCTCCTCATATAAATAAACACAGCCAACTAAACACATTCCCCAGTGTAACCAACAACTAAACTCTGAGACAGAATTTCTCCTTTTTTCTGACTTGATATTCAAAATTATATAGTGTAAGTTTTAAAAAAGATTTTGTATGAAAAACATATATAATTTCCCAACAACGATTAATTTTTAAGTTCTCTTTAAATTGGCTTGCTGGTTTTGCTCAACATTTTCTACTCCGTAGTTTTAACCACATTCATAATCCACTCAGCATATGGCAAAATCTAAGAAAATTCAGTCAGAGAACCATTAGAGTAAGTGGAATGAGACACATTGCCTATTTAGCCTTATATATTGCTCGCAGGAATTGCTTTTGCTTCCAGGGAAAGAAGTTTTACTTAGCATGTAGATCTTCAATTATTAAGTGTAATGACTCAGAAGAAAATGCTATTTTCTGTCCCCTGGAGATAAGTAACTTATGACTTCAAGCACAATGGTAAATATCCCAAAGCTTGAATTCTGGATAACAGTATTATTTCTACAATTTTGCAAGTCAATACAGAATTCCTACTGGTTTAGCAACCCCCAGTACTGTGTGCATTGAGATGTGAAGTGATTGGTAAACACAGCCAGGGAAAAAGAAAAAAATATATCAAATTATGGAAGTGCCTCACTACAGGACTGAGAAGAAACACTTATTTTCCTTTAGTTACTAGTCTGAAGGCAGGTCCGTCCTCACCAAGAGATATAATCCAAAGGTTGTACTGAAACATTTGACTCAGATGGGATGTAGCATTCCCAGGGATTTTGTCAGTTACAGGATTATAGTCCCTGCATTTGTTGCAGCTGTGTATGAGATCAGACCCTGCAGGTCCACAGAAAGCCCAATCTAGAGAGCAATCCACACTACCAACCAAGCCCCCTAAGAACCCTTTCTGAAAAACTGAAACATGACTGAACTGCAGAAAAGATAGGAAAGATCAGATTCCGACGTGAAATTAAAGGTACTTGTACTCCTGAGGTTGAATTCATCAGCACTTGTATTAAATTTTATACTTCATTTTCCCCAAAGTAAACAGATGACAAATTTTTGGGAAAAACCTTGCCATCTATCATAGAAGATGTCCTGCCCATTAAAAAAAAAAACCTACAAAAAACAAAACCAGAAAAGTTTTATCACTCTACTCTTGACTTCACACTGCATTACCAAAATTTGTTCTGTGCGTAATTAATAGCTTCCTTTAGCTAATTTGCTTAATTTTGACTTTTGAAAGTATTTACTATACAGGGAATACTCTTGCATTTCAGATAATTGACTAAAAGCTCTCTGATAGCATAATGAAGCTGATAGCACAACAGAACTATTAAGAAATCTGTATAACATCAAAAAGAAGAAACACAATATTTTACTATTAGAAAGTTCAGTGAGAGCCAGCAAAGAAAGTAAGTTATCTGTTGGATGTGAAGACTTCAGATCTTAAAAATATTAAGCAGCTCCAAGTACCTCACTCAGTTCCTTTGGCAGCAGAACAGGGATCTCTCATCCGTAAAATCAAATGAATTATGAAAGTGATCAATGCAGTCCTGATGTGGCAGGTGTCCAGATCAAGCTCTGTATACAAAGATCCATGAAGTCACCAGAACTCAACAGTGGGCCATGAGGGCAATTTTCAATAATTTCACTCAGAAAGCACACTGGTAATAAACTTACTGTATATCAGGAATGTTATATATCCTTCATGCTACTTTGAAAATACTGGTTTGTTATGAAATTTCTGTTTACTATTTAACAAACAAACAGCATCTGACTATATCAGAACCAAGAGCAATAAGCAATACATCACAGCAGCAGTCAGGATAACAGAATTGTTGAGGAAGGATGGCATCTGTGCTGCAAAGAGACATATTTCCAGATGCAGTCTCCTCAGGAGAAGTTCTGGAACAGCATGAAGTGAACGATGAAAGGCATCAATGCTTATCAACTTGGGTTGATCACTGAGAGAAGAACTGTTTCAGAAAGGGCTGTAAGGTTTGGAGAAGAGCTTGTGGAAATGACACAATGCTCTGAGGTTTCCTAGAAGCAAAAGCACAGGGAACGTGGTTGCCAATGCAATGCACTGAGCCTCACTACATGTTCTGCAGGTCCTGGACCACAATGCACAACTCTTCCAGTGTGCTGATTCTGAACTACAACAACACTAAAAGCCAGAGACTTCAGTGATTCTAACCCAGGTGTACCATCACAGAAACACAGGTACAGGTATACAAACATATCTTTTTAGACAGCTTATATCAAGACACATCAACATCTGCCATAAAAATGTAGTGGAAGCATCCCACTGCTGGCTTAAAGACTGGGGCCAGGCACAGCTTGGAAGATCTGCACAGACACAGGAATTGCAGGTCTCCAACACAGGGAGGTACCCTGTTTCACCCTAAGCAGAAAAGGCTAACAGAGGCAGGTGAATGTCTTTTGGGACATACAGAGAGGGGGACATGTTGACCACATGGTATTGCTAGCAGAGAAACATATTTTGTGACCTGGGCTTAAAGAAGAATTGCATATTGAACAGTTACTTCTGATATGATCAGAATAAAAATTACTATGCAGGATTGTTGAGTCTGAATATGATCTAGCTGGGGGAAGCACATTAAGATTCTTAAAAATCACAGAATATCCTGAGCTGGGAGGGACTCACAAGGGTCACAGAATTCAGCTGCTAGCCCAAAATTTACCATAGCCCAACACTCAGTCATACTCTGAAGAAATACTGATAGCTCTGTCTTTTGTCCTAGAAATAAAGACCAACCCCAAACCAACAAAATATTAAAGGCCTGGGTACCATCATGGAGATCTGAACAGCAGATAATCTCTGCTTAGGATGCAAATGATGTATTAGATAATAGTAGGAGGGAAAACAGTAGGGGTATTGTACAGCTTGAAAATAAAAATGCATCAAAGGAATATTTCTAGTTGTTCCCATTTTGGAGGGAATTAAATGTTTTCTTAATGATGTACATTGTGTTGCAGCAGAAGTTGCCTTACAGTGAAGGAAATATTCTTCAAGGAAAAAATGGATACAAAAGACCAAGGAACGAAGAAGAAAAAGCCTACAACAAAAACCAAAACAAACTCTGAATAGCACGTTAATTATACATGTTGAATAAGATGCTCCCTGGCTGCTTTTGTTTAACATAATTTTAGGGCAAAGTCCTTTAAGCACTGCAGAGAGAATGTAGATGATAAATCAGGCTGCTCATTAACTGATGTAATTCTGAAATATTTTGCATTTCCTGTTCAGATCTTGGTTTAGGCTTTTTTGTGTATGTATTAGTGATTAACCTCTGCAGGGAAAATGGAGGGGGCTAAATGGATAATCCCAATTAAATGTGACAAAAACATTTTTCAGCCTAACAGTACATCTTTTCTCTCCCTTCCTTGGGCAGTACATAGTTGATCTCTGCAGGAGGGAACCCTCCAGAAAAATCACCCCAGCAGTTTTGATTATAAGAAAGATGAACACAGCTGTACAAAGGGCTTGCCTGCTGTCTTTACAGACAGACTGCAAGGGGTTTGACAGTGTTCTGAAGGCTGTATTAAAAGCACCATGATGGCAACATCTCTATGAAACATCCCATTACTTGGGGCAAAGCACATGATATTTTGAGGAAATTTTTTTTTACATTGTACGTGAACACAGCTTCTGGCCATGGAAATATGATGTCTTTCCTCTCAAAAACCCCACCACTCTTTCCTGCACAGACACATCTGATCCTGTTTGACAGCAAGGGGACTTGGAATAGTTGAGCTTTCCTATCTATTCTAGTTCTACTTATCCAGTTTTTGTCTGGTAGAGAAAAATCAGGATGTAAGTTAGTGCATCAATACAAAATTCAAATAATTCTCTGGTGTTCATCACAAGTCCCCTGGAGATGAAAAGCCAAACAGACTCTTGACATTTATGTAGGTCTCTCCCTGCCTAATTGCAATGAAAAGATATTTGTATGAATTTAATTTCTTTCTGGTTTAAATCTCTCTTGGATTCATATTCAGGGGATTTTGTGTTAGATCTTAGTATCTAAAAAACAAAAAGAAAATACTTATGATGGTGTTTGATTTATATCATCTGTTCTTATGACTTGGTTGCCACATTCCTCTGATATACTTCACCTCTGTGAGCTCATTCAAGGGCACTGGGGCAGACCCCAATCTAAGCATAGAAGTGATGTTTATGGCTACACACAGATTAAAGCTAAATGTCAAAGTACAGAAGGAGGCATTGCAAAGGGTAAGTATTCAAAAGTAATAACCCAGCTAAAAAGTGCTTGGAGCAGGTGAACAGTTTCACTGAAATTCCCTTTGTATCAAATTGTAGACTTTGCCCTTAGCTCAGTGTGGGAGTGGGTGGGAAAAAATAAATCAAGAAAATACTTGAGAGAAAAAAAAAATGCAGAGATTCTTCCATTTTATTGTAACCAACACATTCTCATATCTTAAATCTAGCTCAATGTTCTTTCCACTCAGTTACCAGTGAATATAGCAAGCAAGAAACTATTTCTGTGTATCGCAGAAAATATAAATAAGAAAATAGTTGTTTCTTTCCAGACAACAACACTCTAAGTGGTATTTTGTGGGACAGTCTGAATCTGGGCACAAAGAAACAGAAGATAGGATTCTAATGAGGAATCATTTACTTTGTGGTAAAGAGAAGCAGAGAAAAACAAACCAAGGGAGATAAGACAATGGTAAATGGCTCAAAAGGGAACTGGGCAGGAGGTAGAGCAAGAGGGGTGCAGACAGAGCAACAGAGAAGTCCTGCTCTACCGATCAAACCATAACCAGAAAGTGAAACCTGTTTCCATTGAAACCAAAATTTTCAATTACTTCCTAGAGTTATTGGTTGAATAATGCTTGGACAGCCTGGGATTCCTCAAACATCCCCAACACCTCCTGTTGAAGAGAATTTTTTCAGAAGTCCTAGTCACATCTTCCCTCCAGCATGAGCCAGGCAGCTCTTCCACAGGAGCAACAAAAGCAGGTAAAGAGTCTCCAGCCAGCACCTACAGAGCCAAGGAAAGTGGCTGAGAGCCCCACCATGACACTGCTCTCTGTCTCTGCTAAACGCCTGCTCTCAGCATGCCAGACAAGGGAACCCTGCTGTCAAGAAACTTGCCTGGCTTCAAGGAAAGTGTCTATTCACTGCACTGGCACAGGATTTCTTTTATATGTCCAGCTACTAACTTAGCCTCCTTATCTTATTTTTCCTCATCTGGAAGAGTGGGTCAGTAATTTCACTTCTATTTATTTTGCTTATTCTGATTAAAAGTCCAAGCCAAGCATTCATTCCTTCACTGCACTTAACTCAAGCCATATAAAATTTCAGAACATGTTTTTTCTGAACTTTGAGGTATCTTTCAGCTTTTCACTGCAGCCATAAAGGCTGAGAACTTGGTGGGGTTTTTTATGAAGGACAGGTCATATAGGGTTTTTATGGTCACCTCTCTAAAGAGGCAGCCAGTACTTCACTGCCAATAATAAACCCACAACAATTTTGCTGTGTTTACAAACGTGAATTTTATCCACTTTAAAACTTGTAGATGATTTTTTAAAGTTAGTAGAAAACCCTAAACTTCAGATTTTCAAAGGATCACTCCTGAACCTCTGCTTCTCCCTCTTCTCAACTCACCATCACTCTACTACGAAAACATCCTGCCCAGAGCTAAGCTTCAAGCACAAAAACAGTGCTTTGAACCAAGAGATTCCGAAGCAGAAACGTTCTTGTTGTTGTATCTACAGACCTCTACCAAAGAGGAATGTTTTCCCTCTGCCTTCTGGTGTTCAATGGAAAACATTCAAATAGAATGAAGTCCCCCGAGATCTTGAGCACATGATAAGATGGACTTACTGTGACTGCTATGAAAAACACAAACAGTGGGATTTTATTCATTTACCCCAAGGCAAAGGAGAGGTCGTTCCAAACTTACCAGGATGCAAGAATACAGATAAACAAGTTCTGTAAAAGTTACTGAAATGTTCTGAAAAGGATTTGTTGGCATCAAGAAACCCCACCTACACTTACTGAGGGATTTTTCATGTCCTTAGATCCACTCTACACTACAAATCTTCCAGATAAGCTGGTCAAGATGAAAATTAAGATGAAGACAGAAGGGTAAAGGGAAAATATTCTGATTAGTTGTGTCCAGAATTAACCCAACTGGATGTTTTTTCTTACCATAAATTCTAATAGAAGTCACAGCTATTTCCACACAAAGGGACTTTGTTTCAACCTGGTGCACCTCTGAATTCTGAGGGTTGTAAATCCACACCGTTAAATGGCACAGCTAGATTTAATGACAACAGGAGACACTTTGTGGAAAACTCTGTGCTGCTGCAGCCAATGGAGAGAACTTGAGATTTCTAGAGAGCATCATTTTTTGTGTCCAGCTAGTAGAATTTTAATGATCGTTTGAAGGTGTCTTCCTAGTTCTGTCTTCACTTCAGACAGAGGCAAGAACAACAGTTACAACCTGATCTTTAACTGCAACATTTAAACTGAACTGGGTCCTACGTTCTGTACTCTCCCTGACTCATCTTACAGGTAACGTCTCACTAAATTATGCCACTGAGGTGCCTGGACCCATAATAATTTTCTATAATAAATGAAAAATTATAAATCAATATATTGTCTGACTCCAGCAGTGTTGCCTTTCAGCACTTGATATACATATTTTTTTAATATTATGTAGTACCAGGGATTATGACATAGGAATCCTTCCAGGTAGTAAATTGCAGATGTTTATTTGCTATGCATGAATGTAGAAAACACAAATTCATATTCTTGGTTTGAAGCAAAGAGTTAGAATTCCTTTTCTTAAGCAAATACTCTAAACCTGATGTTACTTCCTTTCCAAGTGAGTTGGGGATGTTCTGTCTGATGAGACAGCTTGAGGAGAAATTAAAGGTTTTTCAGTACCTAAAAGGGGCTACATGAGATGGAAAGGGGCTTTTTAAAAGGACATGGGTTGATAGGAAAAGAGGCAATGTCTTTAATATTGAAAGAGAGTAGATTTAGTTTAGCTATGAGGAAGAAGCTCTTCACCATGATTGTGGTGAGGTATGGCACAGGTTGCCCAGAGAAG
>WAAE01011390.1:0-35268 GCA_013400495.1 Nicator chloris | reverse complement strand
CTATGTATTACACCTCTTGTACATGAAGACCTCTGAACTCCAATATATATAAATCCATAAAGTGAAGAAGAAAAAAGTATTTTCTTGCATTTATTTGAAATGTAGACAACTTGTATTGGAAGCAACTGCTTGCTTTTATACTGCAGACAAACCCCCTCTATACACAGGATAATTCTAGTTTACAAAGTGGAAATTTAAGGAAAATAATTATCTAAGGGTTTTTTTTCATCTAAATTAAATTTTAGATTAAGTGATTTAAAGATTTAAAGATCTTGTATCAAGTGATACAAGATTTACTGGTTTAGAAGTTTTTGTCAATGATGCCAAACATGGTTTTTCTATTGTGCATAGCATTCCATTTTTATGACTATTTGAATAATTTTTGCTCTTACAGAGGAAATTTTTAGCTTGGCATACTTGAATTTAGTCTTTTGCCAATATGTTAGTAACTAAAAGAGAAGTCTTCTATCCTATTTTTAAAAATTTACATTAAATTATAAATCACACCTTTAAGGCTACTTTTGCTTGTAACAAAAATTCATGTATTCCAATCTTGTAATAGAATATTTAGCCCTAGCAATTTTTGCTTAGAATGTTGCTAAATGCTAATGAGTATTTCTGCTGTTCCTGAATTCTCTTGCTATAGCCTCTGGAGTCGGATATAAAATTTGAATCTAAGCCAACCGACTATGCCGNTGAATCTAAGCCAAACCACTATGCCGTTGTGCTATGAAATTCCATGCCTGGTGTACTTGTCAGCTGTAGAAACTACCAGTTCTAATGGGAAATGATTTAGCCCTTTCTTAATGGGAGAAGTACATGGACAAGATGCAAGAATTCAGTTTTTATGTGTCAGCAAAGCAGGGTAAGTTAGGAAGCAAAAGTACAGTTCTGAATCACAAAACCCACAGACTACCCTGACTGGCATCAACACAGAACGTGAAAGGACAAAGCATCCAGCTCAAGCTGTAACGCCCCTTTCATCCCCAGGCTAGCACAGTGGTAGTCAGTAAGAGTGCATTTGTTGCCAATTGTTGTTTCACTTCTTTTGTCAAGTGTTCTCTAAAACAAACCTACGCCCACCATCAGTCAAACAGCCAGACACTTCCAAGTTCAACTCCAGTGCCCCAGGGCAAAAGTCGAAGTTCCTGAGAAATAGAATTGCTACTCTTCACTTAAGATCAGCTGTCTCATTAAAGTACTTGGTGAATAACTGCAGATGAGAATGTCAGTGAATAAATTAAGGAGACTCAGAAATTTGTTGTATTTCTGAAAGTATAGCTATTCAGACAACATTTTGTGATCTGCATTCTAACATTGCTCCTGTGTTTGTTTTTGGTAATTTATTTAAGTTTCTATCACTACAGATATGTCTTCAAATTAAAGACTGGTTGCCTCAAAATGTGATCCTCACAAGAAAAGAAAAAATTAGATGCAATTCTCACTGGATTCAGCAAAAAGTCTGCTACTTAGCCTGAAACCAGATTGGTTTTGTGTAAGTTATTTCTTCTTAGCACCTTAAGGCCTAATCCGGCTTCCACTAAACAATCACTGAAAGGACCCTCATTGATTTAAATGGATTTTGGATAAAGATTTTTATCTGTTATTTCGCCTTTTCCTCCATGTAGACCACCATCTTTTAAATTCTGTAAATATTTTTCAAGAATTAATTTACTACAACAGAAACAATGTTTGCTGCCTTTTCATGGCTTATTCAAGTTATAGGATTATCTTTTTTTCCCTCTCAAAAGCCCTGATGACTTTTTGGCTTTCTTTTAATATAGTTTTTATAAAACTCAATATATTTTAAACCAAGAAAAGTACCTTTTTCTGTGACAGACTTCCAAATATTCTTAATAAGGTTTTCAGGATCTGAATATCAGCAAATTTGTCTAAGTAACTGTTAATGTTCATTGGAATTCTACTGATGTTCTTTCATGTTTCTGTGCACCATAAGACAAGCAAATAACAGCGAAGTAAACTTCCTTTCTTTTGCAGCTGCAAACATATTTTGGGATTGTACTCTGCATATGAAATGTATCATTGAAATGCATTCAGTGAGGAGGAATCTGTTTAACTCACCAAAGGCTTTTCAAACAGCCATCTTCCACTTAACCCTGAAAACCCATGATGAAAGAAATTTTAGTTCTGCAAAGAGCAATCCTTTAAAGAAGTTTATAGACAATCCAGGGCCACCAGTTAATGAGATAACATTAAGGCTGTGTGTGTGTGTGTGTGTGTGTGTGTGTGTGTGAAAAGCATATAGTGTATTAAAAACCAGGTTTGGTTTGCTTGCAAGTGCAGTGCAAAATGCATCACAACAAGATTGTCTTAATTGTACACTGATGAACAGAATATATTTTCAAAATTTTCAGAGTATTGCTCTTTATTGGAATGGAATCACTCACATTAGTTTGATAATTGCTTTCTAACTTAATAAAACGCTAGTATCAAGTTAGATAAGTGTGTTACTTC
The DNA here is from genome assembly GCA_013400495.1 of Nicator chloris. Lineage (NCBI taxonomy): Eukaryota > Metazoa > Chordata > Aves > Passeriformes > Pycnonotidae > Nicator > Nicator chloris. The sequence goes on along the minus strand of WAAE01011390.1, from coordinate 32,793 downwards.
CTAAACTGCAAAAAGCCTAATGTAAGCAGATCATGTTTTATTAGTTTTCCTGTATTTTTATCAATTTTATTTGCAAAACCTAGTAATAAAATTCATGAACATCCAAATGCCTATCACATCATTTTAGTTATTAAATTTGAAAATCTGCTATGAAAACAAAATAAATGCAGACAAGCACAGTTTTTAATTGCGTTTCTTACATATTAATGGGATGAGTCACTCGTAAAGAAAATATGAGATTGACAGAGATCTAAAGACCATAGTCTTGTTGCAGGACCATCTGTGGTTGCATGAAATCGAAGGAAAGGTCTTTTTAGTAACTGATTTGGTTACCCAGTGTTACCTCATCTCAGGTATGTGTTTCTATATAATTTCCTGCATGAATTATTGAACTCTTCACATTATTGATTTAAGGAGGATAGTGCATCTGCACTGAAGATACTTTAACAACTCCATGGCATCAGCCAAAGTCATGCTGTTTGGGAATTTTTGTTCCATGTGGCTGTGGAAATGAAATTAATGGCCCAGTCAGTTCTAGTGACAATATATAACCCTACATCTTTGTTGTTTTTTTCCAAATCCATGTGTCCTGCTATAATTTCATTATAATTTTCATTTCCACAGGTAAAGATCTATTTGTTGTTGTCTGGTGGCAACTGATACAATATTGTATCATGAAAAGTATAATTATACTTACTATATATTTTGTATTAAAACCTAATTCTGTTACTTCAAATGGAGAAATAATTATCTGTCAGGTTTACATGCACTAATCTCTTCCATTAATTGACTCCTGGTTTCCCAATTATAAATATAAGGTTATGGTTTCTATCAACAAACCCCACCTAATTCTTTGTAGTCCAAATCAGAAAAATTTAACAATTTTGCTGTTAGCACAGACCAAGAAAATACCACTCAGTTGAGTGTTTCCCTTGCTTAGTAACTTTCATGTGTGGGCATCGATTTCAGGAAATAAAATAGGGACTAGGTGAAAAATTTAATGCCAATTTTTTCCCCTGATGTTTTCTTTGATGTGGTCAGCTTGCCAAATCTTGCTGCTTTGTAAGGTTATTTTATTAGCCAACAGGCACTATACAAACCTACCATGACTGCCAGCAAAAAACAGCTTGCATGCTACACCGTTATTTGGTAGCCAGTACCTAGAAAATTACTAACATATCTTTAGAAAGGAATAAATCTATCATGTTTTCTCCCCTTTATCTTTCTTCCCTTATCCACACTGAACAGCTTCTCTGAATTTGGGTTTGAGAACATACAGTTGAACAAGAATATTTCCAAGAGCTACTATGTACTTGCTCCTTTTTTTTTTTTCCCAAGCTCTATTTTATCAATTTAATGTTTCCTTTTTCCCTTGTCTGAAGAAAAAGTTGGTGGATTCCTTCAATTGAGCAATTTCTTGGCTTTCACAGAAAGCTTTGGATTTGTTAAGTTTTATTTATTGTGGGAAAATCCTAGTATCCAGTAAATGAAAATTAGGAGTTCAATTTTTTATTAATAAAACTGCAACAACTAGTTAGGCAACTTTTTGACTATAGTCCGTCCTAAAATAATTTTGGGTCTGGAAATACGAACACAAGGACATCTTCATGCTGCTTTCTGTGGCAAACACATAACAACAAAATTCTTTAATCCGTTTCCATTTAGATGGCTACGCAAGCCTCCTTAGTTGTGTTTTGGTCTTATGAAAGGTATTTTTCTCACTGGTGGTAGGCAAGCACAAAACCTATTCAGAGATATTTACCAAATTGTTTAATTTGAAGCACTTTTCCCACTAGTGGAATAATCAAATTTCTGGAGATTTTATAGATTGTTTTAATGAATGAAGAATTTGTTTTATTCCCATATTTTGGATGGGGTTTAATGATTACAAATAGATGGCATGTGCAACTTCCTAATTCTAGTCTGACAAAATAAATCTGGAGAGTTTCCAGCAATAAATGCATTGTCTTTATTTATCCCTAAGTTTTAACTTGTTATTTAGCTTTCTGAGACTTTAAGTCCCTTTTTCTGTTCTCTTTTTTATTCCTTTCTAAACAGTTGATGGTTTCACTCCCGACTGCACTCTGTGACAGTGTTTTGGTGACTTCCAGTTTTATCTCCACAGTTTCACTTCAACAGTACCTGTTTGAGCACACAGCATTAATCTTAGAGCATGCCCTGTCTCTTCCAGCATTGTGCCAGGACATCAGAATCCCAGCAAAGATGAGAAATCCTCTAAGAGAATTGGTGTCAACAGCTTCCCTAAAACCTTCTTCATTTCTTGGTTCTCCAAGACTACTTTTGTCTGGTCAGGGCTGTTTATTTCTTTATAGCAATCTGGAAGGACATCACTGAAAAAGCTCTAGTGATTACCCCTTCTCATAAAACTGATTAAATCCAAAGAATTCATACACGGTTAATAACATTCATTACTGTATCTTTGGACCTCTGGCCTTGCAGATTTTTAGGTGATTGGTTATCAATTGAACATATGATGTCTGTGATGATCTCAGAGAAATTATCCTATTTTCTGTTTCTTGGTGCTTTCTAGTTTCTATCAAAATAAGCCATCCATCTGCACAAACAGAACCATCCACTTGAGTAGTCAATCCAACTCCAGTACCTCTGTACACATCTGAGGAAAATATTTTGCCCTTGCTAGCATAGTACCTGAGATTTTCATTGTTTCCAATCTCTGTTCTTTATGACAGATCTGAGACACCTGTTGGGAAGAATTCATGCAAAGAAATGAATTTCTGGATACTGTACTGGATAGCTGGGCAGGTTATTCTGCAGAGTGCCCAGGAGTTCAGCTTCAGCAGTGTATTGGCCATGAAGTGCTAGGCACATACTCCTCTGCCATTCCCAAAGATCCAGGTTCTGCAGGTTAGATAGACATTGTTCCTCTCATGTAATATTAAATAGGAGAAACACACACATGGGTTAGTGTGCGTGCTGGAAATGTTTCCCCAAGTTAGTGGAGCAAAGCCTTCAGATCAACACACTTTGGTATCACTCCACAGGAGAGGAGTAACTTCTTGCTCAAGGGACTTCCTACTTCGTAGATTAGACACTTCCTGCAGCCTCTTTTTTCACTGAAATATGAACCATAAGTCTAACTGGCCTATCTTCCAATACATGTATGGAGGAATAGTAAAGGGAATTTGGTATGTTTAAAATTTGTCAGCTCTGCAGAGAAAGTCAGCAATGGGAAATCATAGTTGAATTCTAAAATTATTAAGAAAAAGAGGGATGCGTAGCCATTGGAATAGAATAAAGACAGCAGCATATTAATGTGTCTTCAGCCTTCCTAAAGGTAGCTCCTCTTACACTGTCCTCCAGCTTTTACAGTTAATTTTGTTCACCCACTCTTTGGCACCTGATACATAAAAACATCCATTCCAGTCGTACACTCAATAACACTTTAGCACGAAGTTAAGAAAAAACGTTGCTCATTCTTTGTGAACGCTTACTTTTAGTTAGCAGCATTATATATCTAAGAGAAAAGCATGGTTACCATGGCTTTATTGGAGTGGCCTCCTCCTTGGAACTCAATGGTTCCAAAGGCGTCCGTCGGGCTGAGCTGCGTGTGCTTGCTGATGGACCACTTCTCCGACTGGATGTCATTGCGCGTAAGCCTGGTTTCATTTTTCTCATTCTGAGTTACGGAGGCGCTCGGAGGCTGTCCGATGTGTTGACCTGTCAGACGCCCACAGCAACACCTATGACATTAGACAGGAACACCAAGTCACGTGCGTGTATAACCTGAACAGGGGAACAAACTACAGAAAGAACCCAACCTCTTTGCAACTCTGCTGACTCCTTTCCTGAAGCCTTTACATATGGGAGCAACACAGTACATATATTACATATTTTCCTTCCTGTGTCTTGTTTACTTTGGACTCTCCTGTATTTAAGAAAAATCATGCTTTGTTCTAACCATGTACAAAATGAAATTAAAGAACATCTTCTTTTCCTCAAGTAACACCAGGACAAGTAAGCAGCTTTTGCATGGATTAGCACAAATTTTAAATTGCTAGTTTAATGCACCTATCTGCTTTTGACAGTGTTGTGTGTCATGCATCCAATTTAAGTAAATATTCAGTGCACTGAATATTGAGCTAAGAAGATAAGGAAATTAAACACAGATGCTGAGCCACCCTTGATTTATCTTTTTTCTTATGAAATAGGTTTTGAAATGTAAACAAATAGTTCCCACTGGAATCCATCACTCCAGATGCAATTCAACCACCTTCTGAACAAATACATTTACAAAATATTTAAATCTGTACCCATTGTATGCATATATAGAGAGAGAGACTTATTTTTTAATCAAGTTTTGTTTTTCATACAAGTAACATGCAATTACCTATGGGGGTCTTTGGTGCTGGGTATGATATGAACACATTCTCTCTTGTAAAATGCTCTTTCTATCCATGATTTCTGTGCCTAAAAAAGAGAAAGGAAACGCCTTGAGCTCTGTTTGCTTATTATATACCACTTATAGTACAACTGTAGAAAAACTTCAAAGAGAAGAGAAAATTTCACTGATTCTTCAGCAGTGCATATTTTGCAGAGGGCAAACATTCCCTGAGAACTATGGTTTCCATCGAGAGCTAAGCACCCAAAACAAGCTTTTAATATTCTTTTCTTATTCACTAGCCAGATGACCTTGATGCTGTTACCATATTCTCATAACAGAGGAAGAAATGTCTGGAGAAGAATTAACTCAGACCCTAAACCTTTCTGCATGGCAGAAGAAACACCTATTTCACCTATTCACACCTATTGATTAAAAACACCTCTGTTTCCATGTCACTGATACAACCAAGCTAGCTCTAATCAAAAAAACCTACAACCAAACCAACCAAATTGCCGAAAACATTTTTACACAAGCACTGAGAGTGCTGCTTAAGACAGAGGCAGAAACTACAGTTTCTATGTGGACACCATAATTTAGGAAAAAAAAATCTGTTTCTGAAACAAGACACAAAAAATTTTAATACATTGAGTCATATAATTGGCAGGTAGCCTCTAAAGTAGTTCAGTGAAGCTATGGTTGCTCAAAACACTCAAGAGCTTCCACCACATATTCACAGAAAAACAGGAAATTTCCTGCAGCATAGTCTTAACTGTCAGATACACAAGAAGTCTATACAAACAGAGAGGTGGGTAGGAAAGAAAAAGGGAAAAGAGAAGAACAAATGCAAAACAAGAAAGGAGAGAATTTCAGAGTCCTGAAATACTTTTTATTATCTAGGAAATCCTCACTCCATATAATATGAGTTCTGGGAAGCTCTCTAAAACATTCACATACATATCATTCTATTATTTCATTTAATAAGGAGAAGAGCTGAAGTTTTCCCTTGAAAATTCATTTAAATCATGTTAATTTAATATATTTAAATAATAAAATTACCCACTTAACTGCATAGCATAAACAGAACTATGAACTATGAGCTACAACAAAATTATCTGAGAACTAAGTAATGTGAAATAAACTTTAAACAATTTAAAGGAAATATGAGCATTTTGCCTCTATAAAAGGAGAACTTTTGAAATTTCCTACGTAACATTACCTGACTGATCTTACTTTTACTATGCAAGGATATATAAGTAATACTTACATATTACTTTTACTAACTCATGTTACATCACTGTCTAATGTTACCTTCTTGTCAATTCAATCTGCATCCAATTTTCCATGTTTAAAACCAGAACCCTCTGCTTCTGAAACATGTGAAAATCACTGTAAACTACAGAAATTTCTTGGAGTCGGTGAATGTCACCAGCACAAACTATAAAATAACATAACAAGAATTTCTAGCTACATCTACTACTTACCAGTCCTAGTATATAGGATATATTATTTTGCTTTTTACAGAGAAAATAATTTCTTCCTGGATCTAGGGGTTACTGGTGCTATTTAGCAATATTTTATCTTTGGTCTCCATGCATTTTTATATGAAATGTTTATTTGCTAGACTTCATATTTTGTAGGAATAGCAGATACCCAGCATCACTTTTACAGTCAGAAAAAAAAAGTCTATTAGAACCATTATATAAAACTGTATTTGACTAGTTTTTCTCATGGTACAGAAGGTTAATGTATTATAGAAGGTTGGGCAAGATTTATTTTGCTTAAACAAAGCATAGTTAAACAGAAATTCTGAAGGCTAAAAAAGTTTTACTTCACCTTAGAGAGACTAACTTGAGATTTAATTTATTATAACTCCTAAATATCCTTTATTAAATATTATTTCCATACATTTCTGCAAACAATTTACCATGGTGAATTTCTTGGCTACATAGATCTAATGTGTCTTTTCTAAAGGTGGTCACTAGCTAAATTTATCTTAAGTTCCAGTGCAAAAAGGCACCATAACAGGTACTTCACTGAAATTTTTTCTTTAGGTATAAAAGCAAGCTTTCAAAACCCAAGAAACTGACATTTAAAATTTGTTCTCCTACACTTCCTCATATTGTCTTAGCAAGTGGAAAAGAAACACAGCCTCATTAAAAAACAAAAAGAGACAAAAATAGTAATTTGTATTTGAATTTTCACCACATTTCTTCACAGGTAATACTGCAAAAATTGTAGTCTGGTTTAAAATCTCCTTTATTCGTATCAGGAAAAGATACTTTCTAGCTTTTAGATCTCAAAGAATGTACTTATCCTACCCAGCAGAGGCGTGATGACAAAATACGTGCTTTACTAATCTCATAATTCCTTGTCCTTCCAAATTTGAAAAAAAGTATCTGGTTGCAATGCCCCATGCCAGTTATCTTTCTGCAACAGATATAATTTGCAATGGACTATAAAGTTCAGAGATATAATAAATTATGCTACTTGCTGTAGAGTGTTCATAACAGAGTAAGTTCAGGAAATCAACATATTCATAACTAAACTGTTTGCATTAAACTCTTACTTACAATGCAAATTAATAAAGTAATAAATGGTTTAGAAGACTATAGCTAGGTTGCTTTAAGACTAGTAGAGCAAGAGGCTTATCTCCTCTTTCTCTTGTTTCACAAATACTCCTTCAGGAATGGTTAACGAGACAATTTCAAGTCCACAGTGAATTCATAAAGTACACGCCATACTTGAGTTTAGTTTATTCACAGCTTAACTCTCTGGGTAAGTCTCTCTCTTTGTTAACCTCGCTGCAAAATCCCACCAAGAACATTTTCTTTCTCTCTTTTCTTTACCTGAGTATCAAACTTGGTGTTTAAGGCTGTCCTGGAGCAAAACCTGCTGCCCACGTTTCGCCACGGCCGGTCATTGCTAATAACACATCTGTGCGCGGCCAGCGCACAAGGCGCTCGCTCTGCCCGCGGCGCAGCGACGTGAGAGCCAGCAAAGCCCTTGCACCCATTAGCTGCTTGGAATGTGCTGCTGTGGGATTAGCCTTGTTAAGGGTTCAGTGGGCACTCACCCATGGCCCCACAACGCCGCTTGGTTTGAACATCTAATCTGATGCCAAAAGAACAACAAATCCCTTGAGAGCTTGGATTTAACTGGCACAAGCCTTGATGGGCTTTTTGTCTCCTCTCTTCTTTGCCCCTGAGAAAGTGAGCTGGTCAAAGTGTGATAAGATGCTCTGAGTTCTTAAGTTTGACTCAGGAAAACCAATCCATCAAAAGAAACACAGTACTAAGCTGGAAAGAGCTTGAGAACACAGTAGAAACTGTTAAGCTCCAAAGAATGCAAGCACTGTGTTTACTGGGCAACTGCAAGAAATCTATATACAGTTGAAATATATTGCAAATAATCAACAATGGCATTTTTCCAAAGAAACTGGGGTTTTGTCACTGTTTCGCACCACAATTGCTGTACTGTAGTGCATATAACTTTTCACAAACACAAAACTTTGTCTTTCATAGACAAGCAGCTGCATTGTTTTCATTGTAATTAAAAGCTGGTAACTTTAACAAAAACTTGAATATTTACAAATTTGGGGACTACTTCTTTACCATGCCCTCTTGATATTAACACTGATAAATTACCTTTTCATATGAACAACACTTTAATTTTTATCTTAGTACCTGGCAATAACATAGGTTTAGTTACTTACTCCATGAGTTTTCAACACATAAAGTATTTTGACTCTTGACCCCCACCACCATGTTTCCATTAGCTCCTCTCTACTCCTACATATGCCTACATCCCTTCCTTTCCTTATCATTAAAGGTGCCTCTAACGCGTGAAAAATATTCTGTCCGCCCTTGGTACTGATGAACACACAAGCACTAAATTGTTCTGCACATACATTAGCTCTGACGGGCCCAGTGTTGGGGAAGGTGATACAGGGAAATCTTATAAATATGATTGTTTAGCAATAGGTTCAGAAAACATCAAGCCTGTAAGTGAAATAGAAATGACAGCAGTCTTTGAGATATGAAGCATGGTGGGTTAGACGACAGGAAATTGGGCAATACCCATGACCAAGCAGGAAGGGGGTCTGCAGGCCAGGCAGGAAGAAAGGATTATAGAGATTAGCATAAGAAGGTAGTGCCTTATTCAAATCTAGTAGTTCTCATAGGCTGTATGTAAATTCTATAGGATTTGTGTCTCGCACCGGTTGGTCACTGTAAATAGAATATTCAACACAGAATGGGATAAAACATACTGTAACAGGAAATCCTTCCTCTTTGGAACCCCCTTGGAACCATGCCATCAGCTGGGCTGGCAGCTGATGGCAGACTCTTGCATATAAACCACGTGTTCCATGAGCAACACTGTCTCCAGAGATCTCTCAACCTACCGTCGCGGCGTGTGTCTAACAGCCCAGAATGGGCAACGCTGAGAATATGCATCAACTTTTAAACTTCTTACACCATCATGTGCGGAGAAGCTTATGCTAGGCTGGCTAACCCATGAGATTTCTTTTGTCTCTTGGTTCCCTAGGTTTTTGTCTGAAGTACACAGATGTATTTTGTAAATAATAATGTCTATATTAAGATTGTACATACACATACTCCCTATGTGTGTATACACAAACACACATGCATTCTATTCCAGCAAGCCTGTGACCTGTGAGGTTTCTGAACCAGAGATTGTGTGCTTATCTTGTCAGATCTCTTATACACAGAATTGGACCAAACATGGTCTGTGGAGAACGACAAAGGGGAAGTTGCCACCAGGAAAGATGCTAGTAAACAGTTCAGTGTGGTAAAGAATATGGTGGGGAGTCAGCAGGTAAAGACAGCTTGTTTTTTAACACTAGGGAATTTGGTGTCGTTGAGAGGGTAGAGAAAGAGTGAGGCAAAGAAAGGAAAGATATCATGACTGAGATAACTGCTTAAAATCTTAACTGACTTTGAAGTGAAACTTCAGTATTTCAACCTGATAAAATTATGGAGATTGATCCTGGATTCAGGTTTCAACTTGCAGAGTAACATGGGGCAAAAGCCACATCCGTTGTCTTAAGAAATCAGCAAAAGACACAATGGTGATGTTAATTCCCATATGTCAGCCAGTGGCACTAGGATGTTTTATAGGTAGGCACTTTAGACTTGGCATATACAACCCATGCTACAGGTAATTACAACTGTCTTTGCTCATTTAAAGATGCATTGAGTTAGGACTCTGTGGCAATGCAACTACCAGCGCCACACATATTTCTATTTTTTGAGGAGTAATAAAGAAAGAGCCAGTATACAGACACAGCTGTTTTTTCAATATGGTACAATGCAAAATAGCGCTTTCAGAGGTGGATGCTGCCCATTTCATGATATAAACATACATATTATTTAATTCTTCCACCCAGCTCAGTGTTTATGAAACAAAGTATTAAACCAGCAGTTAGTAATGACCTCAGTACTGATTGCTCATGGGAGGTGAGGGCGAATATTTAAAGACAGGTTTAATTGGGGAAAGAGAGTTGTTTAAAGCCTTTCTCTGCTTTGCAGGGGGACAGAGCAGCTGGACAGGCAAGGGAGTATTACTGAAGATTACAGTTACAAATTACAGAGAAGATTTAGAGGAGCATATGGCGATGGAGCGGCATCAGTGCTATTGCAAACTGATGTGATTAGTATTCCTCAACCAATTGGGAACATTCATGAATTCCACTATCTCTAAATAACAATCCTGCATCTGTAAACTTCTGTAGTTCTGTTAGTGCAAAGGAAGGCAATGCTTCAGTTTAACCTTATTACAAGGTGTGCTTGGGACAAATTTCTAAGCCTCATTTCAACACTGTGCAATTATAAGCACTATAAGCCCTTTTAAGTCATTCTTGAAGCATTAGCAATTTACCTGTCTGGACGTTAACTCAGGAATCATTGGGCTGTCCCAAAGATTTCATTTCTTACAGATATTTATTCCTAGTAGCGTCTTAGAGACTGGCAATCCGACCTTTATCCACTAGAGCTGTACTTAAGCATATTTTGTTCTTTTTCTAACAGGCTTCTCAAGCACTTTATCATCAGAGTTGTTACAAAAACAATGCTGAATTGTCTTGAAAATCAAGTTGTATTCAGAATAGGAGGGCATAGAATACAGTCATTTATTGTTACAGTATGTTACAGAAATTATCTCCTAGCATTGCTTACCAGATGTAATTTTTCTACTGTACTTAGAAGTAATAGAGTAATTTAAAAATAATTAGGAGCTTTTCATTCAATGGTTAATTATTTCAGTAATTATATCTGACATTCTTCTTACTGCAAGGACACAGAAATTAAAATGTCTCTGCTAATGCTACAGTGGAAATGTGTATTTATGCTTTATATAGACATTATATGGAACAAGCATATGGCATTATTATCCATGGTATTGATGAATTAACTGAAAGCTTAATAGATATTTTAAAAAGAACTAGGAAGAATGACTAGATCCAAAATTGGTGTAGACATCCGTGTTCTTACAGGTCTCTTTAAGATCTGAAGAAGTGTAAGGGGAAAAATTTAAAGAAAATGTCATTAAAATGACGGATATATTATAAAGAACACTTTCAAAAAGTGTTTTGTTCTTATGGGTTTTAGCATACAAAAGGAAGAATGAAGCCTATCAACTTCATTCATGAGATTTCTTCAGATACATATTTATGATTTCACCAAAACTGCTGTGAGTTTAAAGTTATTTAAATAAGTAAAGAAACCCTTTCTAATAAGAAAGCCTTACTTGATGGGTTTATCTAGATCTCTGATTGATCTCTACCAGTGTCATAAATAGGGGCTATAAAAAAGAGAAAACACATGAAATGTGTATAATGCCTTCCCCTAAGGGTTTCTCAGCTAACAATTATTTTCTGCTCATGGACTTTCTGCATAGTTGTAATTTCTATATGCTCTGTAACCCTTAATGGGATTTCTCCTACCAACTTCCCTGCTGACTTCTTGCAAGCTTTCAGCATCTTCACACCTTTCTCCTTGCTGCAGAGGGAAACACGTCCTTCTGTCTGCTTTGAATGTGACTCCTCATACTTTCTCATTGCTGGGAGACGCAGTGAACATTCAATTACCATTCATCCTCTTCATACCAGTCATGGTTTTCAAAATACCTCCCAAAGTATTTTTTTCCCAGATTAACCATTTATCAAATATCTCCTCACACAGAAACCATTTATTACCTTTTATCATCCTTGCTGCCCCTCTCAGAACCTTTTTAAACTTGATTCTTCCTTCTGGGAGGAATCAGAACTGTGCACCTATGGTGGACTGACTACAGATTGGTATTGTGGCAAGTGGACATTCAGTAGTTTGGTATCTATTTCTTGCCTAATAACTCCCATAAGAGATTGATTTTGTTTTCTTGACCATCACAACTGAGCACTGTTGTATACTTTCACAGAAGTATCTAGCTGAACCCCAATACTTCCCTTGGTGTAGGAAAGAATTTACAGTATTAATGGTGAAGAACTGCTATAAAAATTAAGCTGTTTTAATCAAATCTTTATTACAGAGAAGTAATAAATCTATATGAGGTTCTAATTTATGTCAAATGCAGCTTAAAAAATCACACTGAAAAATGATATCATACAAGTCTGTAGCTGCAAACACATGATTAGAAAGCAAAATACACAGGAAATATTGTTCTGCCACTCAGCACTGGTAGATTATTTATCTTTTAAACTACTAAACTTGTTTCTGGATTCTAAAAGAGTACCACATTATTCCTAACTCTTCAAACTAAGGAAAGAAAATACCTTTCACATTAAGCAAGGTCTCATGCAGTCTAATAAAAATCGTGAGGTTAAAATGCACACGTAGTAGTTATGCACTGAATCTAATTCTGGTCTGAACTATTTCTAAACTCATCATTCTACCCCACAAAGGTATGACAGCTATAACACTGTCTGCTCTTTCATTAGATTGAGGTGGTTTTGTTAGCCACTGTGTGGGCGCTGAGCTGATGAAGGAATTAAAATTAAATTGTGCATAGCTGCATGCAAGGGCCTGAACAAATAAGGATTACAGATGTTCCCCAAACCTAAACATTCAACTGGACCAATTTTATGTCCCTGTTCACATTTCATTTTATCTAACATGCCTGCAGTTACTCCCAAGTCCATCTTGAGCCCCCTGAATAATGCAGTCCCAGAGGCATCCTTTGTCATAAGGCTTTGGTTGAGGCCATGGTTTTACCACCTCCAGCCTTCCTAAGCACATCATGTCAGATGTCCTCAGACTGTGGTAAACTTCAACCACATCTGTAAGCTATTCTTGTAACTATCTTTGTGTCAGACTCATCAGTGTGTGCAGACTGCACTGGAAGCCTCCCGATCATTCTTGCCATCTTGATAATGCAAAACATGAGTACTAAACTGCCCAAGTCCTGCACAGATGCAGCTACTGCATTTTCTGTCTTATAATCTGTGGTTCTCATTTTTCTTTTCCCAATGCTTTAAGCACCAGATTTTACAGAATTCTGCCCTAGGGAACATCAAATAACAGAGCAATTTGTTTCAGGCATGTGCCAAGCCCCATGTATCATTTAGATTTTTGATAGCCAAATGGTGGCATTGACAAGAGTACTTTTAATGCTAGCTTTTTTTATATATGTTCTTTTTAAGAGATGGTGGACACATTCTGAATCAAGTTAAAATATTTCTCCCTCATTTGCTATTCAAATTGCATTATAAGGAACAACAAAATTTGCTTCAGATGTCATTTTTTGTTATATGATTCATTGTGACCTTTGATTTCAGTGATATTTCAACTGAAAAGAGATGTACTACATTAGCTAACTCTTAAATATCACAGGGAAAAGTTTAACAAAAGATGCCAGTGATTTTTCACTTGAAACAAAACTAAGTGAAAACTTAGGAAGTCTTAATACTGTCATCAGATCTAAGGAAAACACTTCTAGCACATTATCAAAATGGGTATCTTGACTTTGACTCAAAAAGCTGTCTTTCACCAAACAGGATTTTGAATGGAGGAAGTAGGGACAAGTTTTTAGGTTTGAGAGTTTACATCCAAATCACAGCTATTACTCTGATATGAGCACCAAGTGTGAATGGAAATGCATTTGGAAGTATGATACTTAACAAGAAGTAAACGCTTTATTTTCAATTTTGTAGTCTGTACCTGCTCACATATGGTCAGAACAAAAAGAGCAGATGCACCTCAGGGAGAAGGCAGAAGCCTCACTGAACAGGGCAAGAGGGAACAGCCCTCCAGCCTCTGCAACAGCTCCTACAGCCAGGAATACAGCAGCTCTTTCCCTCAGACCTCATTCTGGAAGGTATTCAAACAACTGCTTGAACAGCTGTTCCTCTCCTTCCACTGCAGACCTACCTTCTCTGCCTTGTCTGACACAAATGTGAAGGAAAATATAAGAGAACGTCCACAGCTGCCATGCAACCCTCAGTGACCTTTGATTTTGGGCAGGGGTAAGGCAGAAACAACAACAACAAACAAATAATTAAAAATATCTTGTTGCCAGCTGCATTAGTAAACACACAGCAAATCTCTCATAAACCTGTTTTTGAGAAAGGAAACTTGTTTCCTGTAGTAAGTTACATTTCTTCTACAAAAACTCCCATGAAGTTGGAATTATAGTATTTTTTTCCTTGTGATTTTGGCATTATAGTATTTCAGAATTATTATAATCTAGGCTTAGCTGTACAGTTAGCATTTTTTCCCCTGTTAAGTCCCAGAGACTGTTAATATTTGATTTTCCTAAAAAATATAATCCAAGTTTCAATTGTCCACCTAATGCAATATTTTAGTTCAGGAATAAATAAAAGGACAAATACAAGTAAAATACCATCTAATGATTAAATTCCTGAATTAATCAGGAATATAGTCATAACACATAGATACCTTTTTCTTACAAAAAGATGGTTTCATTGTATTGTCTACAGCAAATTTACACAGCTGTGAACTATGAAGTTCAAGATACCTAGAGAATATGAGCATTGCTGAAGCAATGGAGAGTGAATGATCAATTTGAAACACTATCAGATAAAGCCTAGTTCAGCTGCTGTGAACAGTGTGCAAAATTGTTTCTATGCATTTTTTTATGCTTTAAACATACAATGCTGTTGTGAGAGAAGCGTGTGCAAGTGTGTGATGATGCAAGCAGCATATTTAAAATATCATAATTCAGCAAATCTGAAACACTTAGACCACTGTAGAACTAGAAAGATTCTATACCTCTGACCAAAAATCTATAGCATTATGTAAGTCAGCAGTTTTTCAAAAAAAGGTTTTAGATTAGATATGATTTTGTAACCTACATTGCCGCATTCATGTAAAAATGACTCATGTGAAAACTAGTGGCATATTTATGTTTTTTTGAGCATACTCAGCCCCTAAGAATTCTATGTCATACACATAACTGTCAGGGTCAAGAGACAAAGAATTGCTTTTTTTATGTCACTGAGTTTTCCTTATCTTTCTAGTATTTCTCCGTTAGAATCACATCTACATGAGAGAACTTGAAGTACAGTGTTTTTCATCCAGGTTGATGTTCTGCTGCTGCTCATTGCTCCTTTACTCCCCCTGGCAATGCAAATGTGCTTCTTCCTTCTCTTCATCATCAGTCTGATTCAACTTCAAATGAAAAAGACCGCTGTAACTACTGCTGTCAACCCTTCTCCCTCTCAGATGAAAGCAGTCAGATTACCTGGTCCAAGAGCCCTGTAACATTCTGAAGACAGGAAAATTTACGAGAGATTGAATTTAAAAAGTACATAAATATATCACATTTTGAGCCCAATTTTACATAAGCACAAGATGCAAGGTATTTTTTACCACATAGCTCCATGTGTACAATAATTATTTGTGGTTTTCCTTGTGGACTGAGCAATTTCACATGTTCCTCAGCATGCACTTCCTTTTTTGGCAAATGAAGTAAAATCTTAAAAGTTATATTCAGTGGAAGTTATTCCAAATGTTCTATGACTCAAGTATGACTGTAAAAGCACACCCACTTTTCTAAGATGCATTAGTGTCATCACAATTTTTTCTTTGTGCACACATAAATCCACTATTTCCGTTTTCTGCTGATGTTTAGTCCTCACCTTGTAGATTAAGCAAAAGTAAACATATAGTATTCTTCAATAATAAAGTGCTAATCACCAAATAAGAATTTATAAAGTTTCATGACTTTTCTCCAGGGTCAAATTATAAGGAAAAGAATAGCCTTGAGACATAAATTCTTATTAAATCACAGACTAAGAAAGTCACCAGAAATATAAATTACATAGGTAGTTTTCATGTTTCTTGTTTGATCTGAACAGAGGGTCGTACCTTAAAAAGAATGTTGCAAAAAGGATCAGCTAGTATTTCTGTTTCAGTAAGTTTGAAACTTGGTTAGATCTGCAGAATCCGTAAGGAAAAGACATGATATAAAATCTCAAGCAGGATTTTAATTTTAGATTCTTGTGTGAGAAATTACTTTGAAGATCTATATAAAATTTAATGATATTAACCATGCTATGTATCAACACATAATTAGGACCTACGTTATAGATAATAGCAAATGTTTCAGTGGATTTTCCATTGTTTTAATTTATAGAATGAGCTCTGTTTGATGTTTGAAAGGTTTACTGAAAGGCTTTCTTTCAGCCTGTTCTGGCTTTGATTTAACAAGACTATTAAGACAGTCCTAGAGTTTAATTTTTAATCTTTGAATTAGTATTAGGATTAGAATTTTATAGTGAACCTGGGTGGGCCTCATTAAATCTCAAATCCTGCCAATTGATGCTTTGGGGCAACCCACAGTTTCATGACTTTGGAAAACTTGAAGGACTGGATCCTAACAATGAGGAAAACAAGCCCCATGCTGTCATACTGCTACCATAGTTTCCTGTGCTTTTAGCCACAACAGATAATTCTTTGTCTCAATTTTGTTAGCCAGCTGCCAGAAATGATATCAGCAAAAAAAAAAAAATCATTCTTCTTTGGCATGTAATATTCTGTACATGCAATAACTCCTGCAACTGTATCTATACATGCATAAGCACAAAACACAATTGGGGTGGAGGATCCCCACTATACCAACAGAGAAGTAAACAGCAAGCATGAATACTCTTGTTGAAGCCTTGGAAAAGGACTCAGACTCAAAAGTAAAAAAAAACTACAAACATTCATCATCCAATATCTCCTTTCTGTGGGACTGAGCCCCATTTTTTCTTTCTCCATAAAATTTTGAAATGAATAATCATGGTAAAGGCTTTTGATTGATGACACAACCTGAAGAGGATTAAAATTACTTTTGTACCATCACAGGAAACAGATTGGAAAGCCACTGTGAAGGCATTTGAACATGAAGATAGGAAGAAGAAAACTATCTACTTTTTTGGTAGATCTTACCTTCTGAGTTCCTCCTCTAACACCCAGTAAAATGTGAATAGACAGATTTTATGGAACAACTTTTTATGAAGTATTGAAATCTTTTCTGCAGGCTAGTCAGACCATCTTCTATCTCCCTCAGAAAAGCCAAATTACTTCCTTAAACGATTCCTGACCTCACTGCAATGTATGGGCCTAAGAAAATAGGTGTTGGTACGGCTTGTGAGTCAGCTGGTCAGTCCAGGCAGTCACAGCTGACTTCTACTTGGAAGAGTACACAAGAGAACGAGAGCTTAGATGATCTAAGATGGCTTAGAACATGTAGTGTAAAATGTTAACACCACTGGCATGGGCATCACAACTTCCACCCTGTCACACCATGAAAGCTGGTAGGGGTGGTTGAAGGGTTAGACAAGAATGCCAAAATTGCCATTATGCTCATCCATTGGTAACAGTGTTGGAATTTAAATTCCTAGACACAAAGTGACTGATACGAAATCTTATAATAGGCAATTCTTCTGGTGGTTGTTTGGGAGTTATCTCACTGACGTGTTTGGTTTTGAAGTTTTGTTTTGTTTGGTTTTCGGTTGTTTGGTTTTTTGTTTGTTTGGGGTTTTCTTTGTTTTTTTTTTTTTTTAACGTTTCCATTCTGTAAGGCTTACTCTGAGATTTGCAGTGACAGAAATCAGAAGACAAGCATGTCTGAAGAACCTTATTCTGTGAGATAGAAGCACTTCAGAAAGGAAGGTGGTATGGGCCTTTCTTTAAATTAGTACCAATAAAATACCCTGTTAAAAGACAATCCAGTGCTTATAATAATAAACATAAACTCTTCAAGGTTATTCAATACTATACACCCAAATACATGTGACTGAGGATGAAAATCCCTGCTGCTCTCGAGTGCTCTATGTTGAATGCAGCTTACAACATTCTAGAGGATTCTGGAAGGAATAAAACCTGTAATTTGTGATTAATTAGAGCTTCTGATTTTAATGAATTCTCATAGTACGGATAAGGAGAAAAGACAGTTAAGAAGCGAGTCTTATTATTTACGAACTTGTATGATGGGGGTCATTCACAAGGAGGGCATGTAAGCAGTTTTCAATTACTTTCTTGCTTTGACTTGACTTTGAAATAAAGACTTTAATGTAATGCTTTTTATTTTTTACTATGCTGAATATTAAATCTAGTGACCAGAAGGAAAACAACCAAAACCCTTTTTACTTTAAAAAGGCTTGGGAAATGTCTCCTTTTTTCTTTTTCTTTTCGTTGTTTAAATCTCCTAGAATTTGATTACACAGCACATTCCAGCTATCTGCCCCAGCAGGCCCCTCTATCAGAACTTTCTGATTAATACTTACGCATTGTTTCAAAGTGAGCCCTTGAAGGATTTCATTTAATAGAGATTAGTACCTTTATTAAGCAGTATTTAATTGAAGCCTCCGAGTTCTGCTAAATGTTGTTCAGTGAAGTGGATTAGTTGCTTTAATTTTTGCTCTCTCACACAAGAAAATAATATTGAGTGAAATAAATAACTTTTGACATTATTACAGGGCTTTTACCTTATGTTTTCTGGTTAACCAGAGGTACACCTGGTTCAGCAAACTTACAAACTATGTTGATCCTAAAATCGCTTTCTTAGATTGGTTTAATTTTAAAAAAGAATAAATTAAGACCACCATCAAGAACACCTTAGTAAATGTTTGACCAAAATCTGTCACTGTTTCCTCTTTCCAATCCAAAGAGGAAAACAAACCAGAAAAAAAATGTTAAGGAACATTTATAATTTTTTGTTTTAAGTTTGATTGTTTCCCTAGGTTTTCCTGTGAATAGCTTTTTTATGTGACAATATTATTTTCAGTTGAGCAGCAATATTAAGAGAGATTATAAAATCTTATAGAATGTCAGTAACTCATTAAAGAATATTAGTGACTCACGCAAGACCAATTTATTAAAAGATTATTTAGAAAATTTTAGATTCTAAATGAAGATGTCGGCTTCATTAATTTTACCTGTTGACATCTCAAGGAGTGATAACTTAAAATTCTATTAAATGTAATAGGTCATATTAATTTTACTGCACTGTCTGTACACTTGAAATTCTTGCTTAAAGAAAAAACCTAATTCTTTGTATGATTTGGAAAAGAGGACTAAATAAAGGAAAATAATTCACCAAAAGCAACTGTATCTAAAACACCTGGAAAAATACCTCTGCTTCTACAAGAGTTGTGATAACAAAGCAGCCCCTATTTTTGTCAAGCAGAAGAATTCCTGCTGGGCTCCAAGGGGCAGTGAGGAAGGGCTCAGTTCAGAGTTATATGGGGATACCTCTGGTTGCTGTCTAGCACGGAGCCCTGGCCAGGTGTGCAGGGAGGTCAGGGGCTGCTGTGGTGGCTGTGTTCCACAGGTACAGCCTGCAACACCACCCTGGCTGCAGCACTCCAAGGACCTGCTAAGTGTGAAAGATGCTCACTACCAGCTTCAAAGAAAAAATTAATAAATATGCCTAATTAGCTACTACTGCTGTTGTCAACCTCTGCTATGTTTACCATATTCAAAATACCTCCAAATAAGTAAATTGGTTATGGCAAGATATATTTGCAAGTTTGGTTTCTAATTTCATAAATGAGACCATTCACACCAAGTAACACTGGAAGTAGTAACTAAAAGGTTGCAGTAGAAATTATTGACATTTTACACTATTTTTAGACAGATACGAGAGAGGAAAGAAATACTGTAGTAGAGATGATTTAAGTGGATTTTACAGGGACATGCAGGAGGACCAAAATTTTAGTTTCATCTTTTGAAAAACATTAGATGAGGATTTCATCTGGCCAAATTTTACTATTGCTTCTGACAGGCAAAGCCATGGTATATTGGAATAGCCTCAGTGAAATGCAGAGACTAATTTGGCCCTGAACTTCTCCACTTTTATATCAGTGCTGGAAATATCATATATCAGACTACATTTATTGAATTTAATGCTTTCTAATGTCATTCCCTCAGGCCTTGCCAGGCAACACTCATGGATTAAAGTGTCATTAGGGGCACTAATCTGTCTGCTACTTCATCTCCTGAAGAGGGTCTGCAACAGGAGATATGACAACTCGTATAAAAGCGAGTTCATTGCATCCAGCCTGCAGAATTTACAGATTCACAGCATGAATGAGGGTAAGATCAGCCACATCTACTTCAAAAGTCTGCAGACAGAAGTGAGAGGTCAAGCCAGAGTGGCTACTGATGGGGAGGGAAGCCTGACTTCTTAGCAATCCAAAGGACTGCACTGTAACACTACCGGGAATGTTATTCTCTTTTTCTCTGTTTCTGCAGCAATTTTACACCTTTTCAAAAGAAATAAATATAATTCAAAGCCTTCATCTCTGAGGAGTCTAAGTGCACTTGTCAGCTCATAATTATGCACAGAGAAAACACAAGAACTCATTGACAGTTTGGGAAGGTTGCAGCTCCAAGAGCACAGATCTCTCCTGCAGAACAGGCACATCACATCAGCAACCTAAATCAGAAGTGCAGTGAAGGAAGGACATCTGAGGGAGGAGCACAACTGGGCTGGGTTTTCTCTGCGCCTCCAGCTCTTGGAGGCATTTGGAGCTGGTTGTGGGGATGATGGTGAAGGTGGCTGACTTCTATCTCCATGAATTGGAAACTTCTCATTACAACCACAAATCTGATACAGATCTGATATAGATCTCCTATTCTCCGTGTTCACACTTGAATGTTACTAGAGGGCAAATCACTCATTTGCAGTAAGCACCTGCACTATGCAAGCCTCTCACTCTTTAATTACTGATCTGCATGTTATAATATTCAAAGACTTCATAGCAAAGCAATCTTAACACATTAAGATTAAACTCAGACACCAGTAATTCAGCAACATGGCTCGAGGTGTAGTATGTTTTGAAGCAGATATTTAAGATCAGCCTCTGAAAGCTGGGTCCTCCACCAAAAGGAATAAATCTAAATGGTTCCCCATGAAAGTTCTCCATGGATTCTCCCAAGTGTCAGTATTTTATGGTTTTCCATGCCTGCAAAATGCTCAAGTTAAGGAAGAATCAGAAGCCTGAATTTATGAAAATCACACTGCAAGCCTCAGAAGCACAAGGTCTGCTTGTGAAAAAATGTTCATTTCTGTTATTTTCTCATGAAATCGCTTGATCAACACAGGAATTCTATGTATCTATGCACTAAAATGCAGTTTTTAAAGCCTGAATGCTGCTGGACAATTCACTTGTCCAAAAAAAAGGGTATGTCAACTGTGATACTGAAAAGTACTTCACAGTATTCTGTGGTTTAGGCTTCCTTTTCTGCACAGATAGCTGTATTCTATAAGCTGTGTTTCTTTAGTCTATATCATACAAAATAAAAAGTTAAGATACCTCTAAAAACTCCATGGCCAAAGGCTATGTCCAAAACCTGGAAGCTGAGCTGCCCTTTGCTTTAAATGTCTTGCTTTCACAACTTAATGAAGAATAAGACTATTGCCTTATTCTATAAGGCAATGCTAACAGGATCTAGGTCACGTGGCTTGCTATATTACATTTATATGCAGACAGCTAGCTAGCTAAAACGTGAAAATTATTTTTTATAGGGAAAAAACTCACAAGCGTTAACAACACAGAATAAAAAATGAAAGGATGTCACAGGAGTTGAAAACTAACACAATATATCTTAAGTTTCTGAATATTTTATTCAGATTGTTATTACTCCATTTCCCCTACAGCTTCCTCATAAATGTCTTAGGCTTCAAATATTGTGGGAAAGTATAGAGAAACAAAGAGAAGAGGATATTTTACAAAGATATATGCCCAACAGAGTTGCTATTTTGTAATGTACATTTGCAATGAGAACAATTTGTTCTCAGTTCAGCTTTTTGATGGTAACTTGACATTTTTACCACAAAGCACATATTGTAATATTAACATTTTAGCTAACAGAGCTGAAGAAACCAAACCAAGCATTTTTGGAGACCACCATCAAGCAGACTTTCCCTGTAACAACAACGTGGGAAAGGGTTAGTTCTATCAACAGAGAACAGGTTCTGCTTATCATAAGTTTCCTGTACCTGAAAAAAAGACACATCATTACATGTGCCAGAGGGATCTTCCCGGGTAAAAGTTTTTTGGCTCAAAGCACAAAAGCAGAGGATTGCCTGGAACACCTTTCTGCTATGATGGGATGGAGCCCATTGATGGAAAGCAAAGCAAAAAAATTCTGTACTTTCTTTTGAAATATTGGGTTACCACTTCCCATGCACTCCAGAGCTGCTTTTTTCAGGGAAATAATTCTATTCTGCAGAACACAGTGAACACCACAACAATAAAACCTACTTCCACCGTCTTATTTAAAAACTGCATTTGGAAGTGTTTCACTTTCCTAAATACCTTTCCTAAAGTCCTTTTTCAGCTGCAACCAAAAGGCTACCTAATACTGGCAACCTCTTGCCACTGTTATGAGTTTTCCAAACTGAGTCAGACTAGATTTTTGAGTGGCAATTTGGAAATTTCATTTATGTTTTTCTTGAGCATTTTGTCTCTGTCAGTATCATAGAAAAGTAAGATTGTCTATTAATCTTTCAAAAGCAAATTGTGTCCCGTGGTATACTTCCAAGCAAGCTTCTACAGATTTCTCTCTTACTGTCTTACTACTACCCATAAATTCAACTTCTCTTTTATTGCAACAATGGAGAAAGAACAATTTCCCCAGCAATGTGATGGATTTTTATTTAATTGGAACTTTTTCATAGGCAAGAAATGATTAAATGTACATGTCCTCCCTCCATAATTCTAAGTCTACTCTGCTATCATTAATTTAAAATTTATCACTTCTATCTGTGGTTACACTGTACTTAAATCTAGTAACTCCGATTTTTCAACGGTTTATGTAACTTAACTCTTCTCTGTGCAGATATAATGCTACCAACGTTCAGTGTAAGCCTCAGATGCCTGAGTCTTAACATTAAGCATAGACCACTTGATTATCCTTAGTTAAAGGAATGCAAAAGGCAAACCATGAAAAAAGCAAATACCACAGATTTGAAAAAGAATGTCCCTACTTATAGGTATTTAGCTTTGTTATAACCGAGAGGGATTTTATTAGTGTTTGGACACCTACAGGTTTATTCTGTTAGAAAAAAATCCCATTATTGGCTATTAAAAAGTAAAGAGATAACACCACTCCACTCCCTATAGTCCCCTCACTAAACATACTCCAGTGTGAAGAATCTCGAATTTGATGTAAGTTAAAAAAATTTGATTAGCAGGACTTGACAATACAAAGTACATTGTTTCACCCTGAAATATTTTGTCAGTATTCAGAAGGCACATTTTCCATGCCCTGTAAGGGCTGCTGCTGTTTAGTGTAATTGCTTGTGTCACCAGGAAGACCATATTGTTATCTACTTCAACAGGCTGAGAATCTGTGATTAAATTTTATATGGGGTGTTCATGGAACAGAGAGGAGGAAGATCAAGGCTGTGATTACTATCTGCAATTGTTACACAAACAACCCTACACTACAGATTTGAGTTGCTATCAGAAATTGAAGGTAGCTATCAGTTCCATATCTATCTCAGGCATTTGCAGCCAGTCCTGTAGATTTTTTATTATTTTATTTGAAGGAGCTCTACTACTGTTAGCAATTAGTCAACATAAAAAAAAAAAAAAAATTAAAGCGCTTTTTTTTTTTAGACTTAAACCAACATGACCTTCACAGAAGTCTCCAGTGACTATAACCCACAGCTCAAAAAATACTAATTCAATAGATATCTATGGTCCTGACATTTTGAAGGACTGTAAAATGCAACAGTACAGGTACAAGTGGTATGGAAGGTGGTGAGGTGGCTATATTTAGTATAAATTCTTCAAGACATGTAGCATCTCCAAACAGAGAAAAATCTATCACTGACTCATCCCCATCCACAAATGTTTACTTAAAAGCCTGAGAAGGACTTTCCTAGTAGCAGATCATTGCCAGAGTATTACCAAATGGCAACACATGGAGTGCAAATGAACATCATGGAATTTGGGCGGTTTTGCATATTTATGCACGCATTCAGATTTAACAATAGATGATCCAACTATTTATTCCCAAAACATTAACTGTCATAGATTTCAATGCACAAAGCAGTCGAGATTCTACCATTTCTTGACGTCTGACATATTTCAGTTTTTTTTAAACATTAAGTTCATACTTAGCACTTAATCAGGACAGCTTCAGACTATAACTTCACCCATATTCTACAGCTATTTGTTCTGTGATACTACTCATCCATTTCACTGCATGTTAAAAATGTTACCTATAATGATTTGAATCTAAGCACAACATGAAAAGTTTAAAAACCTTAGATAATTCATTAATAATTAGAAAACATGTAGAAATTGGTTACTACTCAGTATTCAAAACAAACGCAGCTTTGCAATCAACATCAATCAGAAGACTCAAAAGTTGTCCTAAGCCCTCAATCATAGATTTCTTTTGTGGTTAAATGTATAAATGATTGGCATCTGGATCTAAACATAGTGAGTCAAATTCAGTTTCAATCTCTCTTGACTGAAGTGAGATTTGTGTGCTTACATGAAAGGTGAATTTGATCCATAATACAGAAGACACAACTATTTACCCAGACAGACTTAATATCTTGCAAAACTAATTTTCTTTGCAACCAAATATACAATGTTCTTCCTGGTGTATTAAATCTTCCAGGCCTGAGCTACAATATGAATGATTTACACAGCTTTTGTGCAGAGCCTTTCAGGTAATCTGCTTGGGCGAAAAAAAAAGGCTGTATGCATTTTTTCTAACTGCAGCCAGAAATTAATTATCCTTTTGTATTTGTGTCAAGGGAGAAAATGGAAGGTTATTTTTAAACCTTCCGTGGTTATTTAATGGTGGGGTAAATGTCTTTTTCCCCAGGGACTCCACATGCGTCAGGGCTGTCCCTGTGTTCCATAGTTTCTGGGCTCTCACTTCCAGGATGTGCAGTAAACACATTATCACATTTTCAACACACCGCCAGAAAGATCCAAAGGGAAAAGTGGTGAATCCTGCAAGAGGACAACTTGAACACCATGTGTCTGTAACTATTTTTGGAACAGAAATCAACTCTTTTGGCTTAGGATTATGAAAAATAAACACAAATCCTTTCTCAAACCTTGTTCAATATTTCAAGCTGCAACACACTTGGGATACTTTAGCTCAGAAGTTTTAGTTCAGCTTATTATACACCTGTGTTACTACTACAATCAAAACGTTCTAAATTAGCTATCAGTAAGTTTTCCAAAAAACACAGAAATTTTCTTAAAATGAGGTTTCTTTCTCCCTTAACGTTTTAGAAGCAGCATATAATAAGCGGCCAACACCAGCAGAAGCAAACAAACAAACAAGTCAAAAAAGAAGTTGTCCAAAGCTATCCTTCTATGGTGGTCCTTTAGAAAGCCACAGAGTTCACACAGAAAATTTGTGGAAAAGCAGTATGCTCTAGTAGGTATTTTACAGCTGTTACAGCTAACTCAGGACATTTCCAGTTGGACCGGATGGTTTCTGTCCTGTTTCTTTCTACTCAATTTCATGCCATGTGCAGCTGCATGACAGACCCTTGTGTTCTGGTGGCTGCTGCTCACAGGAGCCAAGCTGAAGGAAGCTGCCTCTCATGGTGAAGAGGAGGGTATCTGATGCTTTTGTGAAAATGAAGTCATATAATCAGACCTCATACAGACTACTTCTACCTACCAAATTTGGTGAAATCACAATGCTTAGTTCCTATCTAGTATTTCTGCCCAGCTATGCACACTTAGATAAATGGGTTCAATTGTCTTACACTGTGCATTATTTCAACAGCATACAAGACTTTAATGGATACCAAGTCCTTCCCACTTCCCTTTATTTCCCTACACCAGTGCCCTCCAACCTACAATAATCTAACAAGCCAAAGGACACATCAATTTCTTTTGCTGCAAATTAAATGTACTTTAAAACACTTTCCGATAAAACTGATACTAATGCAATTACAGGGACATGATCTGCTGCTTTAAGATCTGAAATCATAACCCAGGCATTTCTTACAGGAAGATTATATTTTAGTGGTACCTTTACAGAGTTATGTACAGAAAAATTTCAGCAATTTATTGCAATTTACCAATCTCCAGTTTATCATAACTGCCTTGTGATGTCACTGCAGCCCATATACACAGTGCTGCTATGTTTTTAACATCCTCACACTGAAAAAAAGTCATGTCCTTCTCTTCAGATTACTCTGCTTACAGCTAAAATTTTCACCACAAAATGTAAAGTCTATTAGAGGTGGGAGTGCTGGCCTTGAGAAAAGAAGCTAAGAAATAATATTAGCAATTTTGCTTCCAATGCACAGTCAGCAGGATGTATATCTGAACCATGCAGTACTAGCTTCAGGCTTGTAAAATAAATTGGCACAAGCAAAAACCCATGTTTGCTGCTTTTCTGGCTGCAATGGAGATCTGAGCTACAGTTTACCACAGACAAAATAACTAATGTGATTGCCCAGCCTGTGAACAGGAACCTCCACCCTGAACTACATAAATTAGAAAATAGTGGGGATATGCTGTAAGCACTTTTATCTTTCACATTCATCTTCCTCTCCCTGTATCACAAGACTATTTTAAATAAACTCCACTATCAAGAAAGTATGCTACTGTGAGATGTGAAAATTGTGTTAGAATTGAAGAAAAATTAAGAGGAAATGGGAAGAAAAGTAATCCAGCAACTGAAAACCTAAATGAAGATGTTAGGTTTTTAAAATGTAATTAGGCTTTTAAAAGCTTCAAAATGCAATAATTAATGGAGAGTATTGAGTGCACTTCTAGAAGACCTAATTCCATAGTGAAAGATGGGTATTGATCAAACAGATGTATAACTAGCCTTGCTTACTGCGCATGTAGATATAGGGTGCCAGTGGCCTTTTTTTTTTTTAAATCCAAACAGTGATAGCTAAAAAGGAACATGCAAAATCTGAGCATGGGTCTACTACAAATGGTTAAGCACCTTAGTAAATCAGCAAACTCTTCCTTTAAAAATTTTTAATAAAATATTCCTTCAAAACTAAAGCTAATCAAAGGATCAGGTCTTAAGCAGCAAATTATAAATTAACATTTGTTGAAGATCAATTTTAGACATGTAAGTAAAAACCATCAGGTCAAATTCAAATCAAGACCACTGGAAGTCAGTGATTTTATTTTCACTGCTGATTTCTTTTTCAGCAACTTAAATTTTCTCTTCAACTTGGTTACATAAAGCAGCATGTGAAAATTGCTTCATTTTGTATGTCTTAAGTACACAGCTTATCCTTCTCATTAGTATCTTCACAGGCATTTTCCACATGAAACATAGATATTTAAACTCTCCACATAATATTATGTGGCTTTCTGCAAAGCAGCTGTAAGTGAAGAAGTGATGCCAACAATTGTGCAATCAGAGGTTTTGAAATATGAATATCTCAATTGGTCTACTGGACCAGAAAGATGAACCCAGTTTTCGCAGTGTCACTTCTAATACATTATGGCAGTAAAGAAAAACTGAGCAGCTTATTTCCCACAGATATTTCCAAGGCCTTACAAACTTCTGTTTGAACCATTCTTTAATTATTTCTGGCACAGACTTCAGAAAGCTCTGTACAATCAAAAGTGAGAGCATTAACTGAATTTTGCTCTGGTTCAATAACAGCAACTATGATTCTCATACAACGTAAGAGTCAACTTTGTGCAGCGTGTACTGTTGATGCGAACACTAAATAATACTGGACATCAGTTGAAGGGTCACTGCTTTTGTTATCCTAGAGTTCCTGGTCTGGAAAATCCTGAATGATCTCAGTACCCATTGAAATGTATGGGTGTTGTAGCCACTCCATGCCCTATGGAACTGGTATTTCAGCTCTGACTTCTCCCACTGTGACACAACTAAGCCATCACACAAACATTGGGCTGGAATCTCCCTATTGAGACAAGTTTCCACCTCTAGTGAAAATTCAGAGGACATGTGGAGGGAAGCTGCTATTCTACACATCAGACATACACATAGTTTAATTTCTCATCACATCTTTGGCACAACACATGGCCTTGCAGTTTTCTTTAAGAGAAAAAAAAAATCTGTTGAGTCAAAAACAATTCTCAAAGACAGTTTATTGGGTTTTTGATTTGACAGTGCTTGATGGATACTCAAATTCAATAGTGTTGTCTTCATAAATCTAAGCCTCAAAATAGCATGAATTTTCTCTAAATATTTTTCCAAATAGAAATGCTGTCCTGAAGTCCTCAGTCTGCCAGAGTGATAAAGCAATACTATAAATACGATCTTGGATTTCATAAATTCTTTCAGTTTTTAAAGCATATTAATCAGTTCTAGCTGGGGACAAATGCATCATTTGAAAGGAGAGAAACAAGTACTTTCCCTAGACAGCATGATAATTTATTGCCATGGGCAATTGTTTATGCTAGTTCATTAAACTGTAAATATAAGACACACAGGGGAACAAGTAAGAACCCTTACTTGCAGTAAGCTGTAAGCTTTTTCAGAACAAACCTGTCAAAAAATTGCTACAAAGTCTTAATCTGAACCAACACCAGCTTGCCCTACAAGTTTGAAAAAGCTTGTTTGAATATAAGTAACTTTTGTTGGATGGTTTTCCATTAACCACGTTTCTGAAGCTTAAAGTAAGTGGAATGGGATACTACTTCATACGCTCTGTAACAGTGACCTTATAAAGTTAGACTTCTTTTTAATGTACTTTTTGCTAGCACTTTCCCCTCATCCTGGTTTTCATTCATTCCCTTCCCTATAAGAGACTATGCCTCATCTTTTCCTAGAACATTTTCAGCATCTCTCTAGCTTTCCCCTTACTAGTTTTACTAGTTAAACTATCTACCTCCTCTTTTCACTTATCTCACACTGTATTTGTTCTGCTCTTTCCTGACATGTTCTGCCAGCCCCTGAGCTGGCAACACGGGCAGCCCACAGCTGGCTGAACACCACCTCTACTCAGTGGTCCCTGGTCACCCCTTGCATCCTTTCCTGGTGGCTTAGCAGGCTCCACTGAATACCTAATAGGCCACAAAGCAAAGCTTTCACTAATGAGTGCCACAGAGGATGGCAGACTACAATCTGAGCAGAAAGCCAACACTGTATTTTCCCTAACAAAAACCTAATGGGTTTTTTTGGGTGTTTTTTTTTTTTTTTTTGTTTTTTTTTTTTTTTTTTTTTTTTTTTTTTTTTTTTTTTTTTGGTGTTTTTTTTTTTTTTTTTTTTTTTTTTTTTTTTTTTTNTTTTGTTTTGTTTTGTTTTGTTTTGTTTTTTGGGTCCCTGAGCTTCTTTTCAGGATTCTCAACTTTAATTTCAAGATCTTTCACATTTCATATTGAAACCATTAGGCTGGAGGTATGTAAATTTGCTGTGATTCTATCATGTGTGAAAGGCTATAAAGAATAAATGTTGTCTGCCAGAGTGCTGCCTCAGCTATGAGCAGCTTCCAAACACACGCACACACACAGACACACACACAAAAGCTCAGCTGGGCAGGCCGGGGTTGGTAGCCCATAGAACAGGAAAACAATGTTGGCAAGATGACATGACAGGACAGCCAAACCAGCAAGAAGAGCAGTGTCCGTGCATGGCAGTGATGGGGTTTTACTCTGGAAAGCTGGGTACTTTCCTACAAACATAACAATCCTTGTGTGCATTTGTGTAGAGGAGAATGTAACTCCCCTGAAGCAGACTGGTGGTTATGGTGTGATGTTAATAACTTCTACTTTTGAACAATAGATGTCTCCTAAGGTAATAAATCTACACCTTAGTAACTGTAACCTTCAGTCCTGACAGAGGCAAGACTACCACTGTGAGTCTGTGTAGTTAAATGTGGAGCAGGGTTTGGTGCTGGCAGCAAACAGAATCAACTACTTAAAGAATATGCAGGAATCACAACATTACTCCTACAGAAACAACAAAGAAAAGTTATAAGTATGCTGCATTATCTGTGCTTGTTTAAACAACAGGTTCTCAAATGTCTTTCCTGGCCTCTCTAGGTCATATTGCAGGTTTTAATTTTTCACACATGAAAATAAATAGCAAACCAATGGTCTGTTTTGCTCTGCAAAAAGCTAATGGACTGAATGCAGCTGTGCTCTGGTTGTTTCTCTTTTATATTCTGTTGGTGAGAGTGTTGTATGTCAAATAAATTTAAAATCCATGGCTCGAGTAGCTTGGCACATAAGAGCCTGTGCTTAGCATATCAGTCAGAAGCCAAGATTTATAAACAACCTTTAAATACTCTTATTAGGTCAAGATAATTCTCCCGCATTAAAAAAAAATCTCTTTAGGTGAGGGCACTTCTAAATCAGACAAATCATTTTCTGAAGCTCTTCATGACTAAAATTTCAGTTACTTTTAAAACTATTTTCTAGCTTATATTTAAGCAGAGAAAGGACATATCTGAAAGTATCCTGAAAGAAAATTTATGTTTAGTGCTATTTAGCTGACTTTTTTCCTCAAGTTTTCCATAACATTTGTCCTGTCTTTTTCCTCTTTCTGTTCTATAAAACTTACATCTATAATGTGCTCCTTGTTCCTTTAAGGTGTATAACACAAATTTTTAGAATTGCAAATTAGATATGTGCACTGGATACCTACCTTCAACCTTTTCTATTTCTGACAATTTGTCTGCTTTTTAATAAAACTAGATGCTCTGGTTATATTCCCTGAAACACTCTTTCAGTCTCCCTGTTTATTTGGTAACAGGAGGAGCTGAAAAATATTTTGTTAGCCAGATTTATTTGATGAAACCATGTAATATTCTGTATGTATCCTTTAATTGCTAACTGGCTTATATTCGCATAAACCGTAGGTGTGCCCTGCTTTTGCTGGCAAGGTAACCCTTTCAATCTGCTGTATTTGACTGCTCCACTGGGCAGACAGAAATTGAACAGTGGATTTCCATGGGAAAATTATTGTGATGCAGTTTTTCCACCAGCTTTCACCAGGGGTGGTATTTTAGGTAGAGTTGGAGGGGTTCAGCTAAATTAATCCCCTTTAGAAAAACAATCTAGTGTTCAACCCAATCAACCGATTAGAGTGCAAAATAAAAAAATCTCCAAACAAATCTGGGATTTTAAGCATTGTTATGGTTAGGTTCACTGACAAAGATGAAGGTGAGCACAGGGGAGGGATTAAATAAAAATTGAATAACTTTTATATGAACAACAATCACAATGGATTATCATAGCTCTTCTGCTCTACTTTGCAGATTGTGATATACTGTCGTGCTATGTGAACACAGCAGGCACAGTTATGGCAATACACAGTTCATGTTTTGTTAGAAGCAAAGATAATGCTTTTTGCTGTGTAGAGGATAGTGGACAATCCACTCCTGATGATTTTTTCTCCAACCTTTCTGTGATGGTGTAGATGCATCTGCATATCTGCCAAACACAGCTGGGCAGGCAGACCCTCATTTAGGCACAGGGCAGTGCTACATGAGTGAGGGTTTCTATTACACTGCAGGAGAGGAGTACTGTGTTAACAAAGATGATCAACTGCAAAGAAAAGTCTTCTAATTCCAGAGGCAACTGTCACTTGTGTTTTAATCAGGATTTCCGTGGACAAGTAGTCCTTGGTCTCTTAAAAGACATGCACAAAGAGAGCTGTTTGGTTTGATGCAACGCATCAGACACACTCTATCATGAAGTAGATATACACAGAGTAAAAAGGAGAGCTGTAAAGCCATTTTACTTTTGAGAGTACCTTGTAGTTGTGTAGAACACATTACCTGAAGAAATAAGATGACAGTAAGATAGTGTAACTTTCTCTATCAATCATTTATATTTCCTTTTTAAAATTTTTAACTAGAAGACATCTTAGTAAACAAAAACTATGGCATCACCATTTTATATTGTTTTGTTGAATCACTAGCCTACTCTGACTATTAGACTGCATCTATCACTGAAAATTTAGAACAGGCTCCTTAGTACCAGTCCATTTATAGTCTTGATATAATTAGGCTGCTATCCTGTTGTGCTTGAGGCAAGTTACTTCTATTTGGCAAAACAGGTGATTAAAACAACCCTAGGTAGCTCTTGTCCCACTGCTACTGAATCCTAACTGGGAAAGTAAATTATCTTGGCTCAGCAGCAACTCCCCATCCTACTTGGACTAGTATCTCAAAGCAGCCGGTCTCTGTGGCTGTTTACTTTCTTCCTCTAGGTAAGGACCATCTTGTCCTTCACTCCAGACTTGTCAATACTGGTCTGCAAGAACTGCATCCAGAAGTTTCACCAGTAATTTCACCTACAGTCAGGAATCTCAGTAGTAAAGCCTTTGGCCACTCTTTAGACTGACTAAAGGAAGTCTCTTATTACATTCTTCTTTGCAGTGAGTTTCTGATCCAAAGAATATAAAAGATTCTGCACACTCCTTTAACTGCAAAATTAGTTTCTTAGTTACTGGGAACCACTTAAGACACTTTTTCTCATCCTTAGCAAGGGAAGAAATCTTTGCATTTCCAGCAGTCTGAGCTACGGAAACAGCCAGAGGTCTGAGTCTCCTGGGAGTTAAACAGCTGACGGCCATAGGCTCTAAAATTGCTCATTTGAAACACAGGATTTAATGGCTACAACAGAGACACATTCTGAATGGGGTTGTTCTTTTTTACATCACACTCCACACACATTTCTGTGGTTAACTGAGGTCTAGATTTTTTCTTTTCACCATGACCTACTTTTCATCCTGAGATAACTACACATAACAGCAATACAAACGTCACTTTTTACAAGTACTTATCAATTAAAGCAAACTTTTTCCCCAACCTCAATTAAATCCCAGAAGTTATCAAAATATAACTGGAAGATATATTTCATATGATGACAGTGGTTTGGAGGATTGCTTTCAAACACAAGCTTTGACTCAGGATTTTTTTGGCAAAGAGATACAGGACTTAGAACTTATGATATTGAAACAACACTTAAGATTTCTTTATAGGATACATTAAACTCCCCACTCAAAAAAACCCCAACC